>CAUYRT010000160.1:0-41352 GCA_963574885.1 Lepilemur ruficaudatus
AATGAAAAAAATAACATTCATGAAATCTTTTATAGGGTAGTAAGCCAATAATTATTTTTTTAAATTCAGTGACTCTTAAGTCTTTATTCTTAAAAGAGTACAAGCACTCTTGTGAGACACTACCATGTGTTGCACGGTAACCTAAGTTCTAACTAAAAGTTATGATGTCTCTGGGTAAGTAGAAATGAGAGTATCAGATGACTCAGAGAAATCAGGGCTGGGAAGATGACAGTTAGGAAGGTAGCTAATGACAAATGTATCAAAAGGCTATAGGATATTTCCTTCCTCCAAAGTTCCTTTTTAGGACATATCTATTTGGGGATTTAATAAAGACACATTTGTACTCCTGTCTTTATCTCTACTGGACACAGGATCCCAGATAGTCATCAATATTTATTTTTTACACAGTTTATGATAACAGTCATCTGCTTGTTCACCTTCACTTCATGCTAGAAAGACACAACTAAGTCTTCTTCATTCACTGTGACTTGTGGAAGAAAAGTCAAGTCGCATCCCAGCCCCTGGGTCCAGACCTTTTCCTTCTGTGACATGCATAGACCTCGGTGGTGCTGGGCTATAGGAAGAGGATGACATGTAGTACAGTATCGCCATCAAGCTTGTTTTCTTATGCATTGTAAATATATGAGCTCTAGGCCATTGGCAGAAAGTAAACAAAGACTAACCATGTAGGTGGCTTGTCATTGTACTTCAATGTCACTGCAAGAGGTAATTCTTTTGTCTTCGTAGAACAGGTTTCCTAGTCTTGTTATACTAGTTAACTATTTGACAGGGCCCCCGTGTAATTTGGTGTGAATGCTAACCAAGATTAGAGCCAAGATTTATGCTAATACTGCAGCTTAGGGGTTTTCTTCCCATAGGAATCACTAATCTAAAGGCTGTATAGTAAATCTTGGTGGAAGTTTATGCTCCAAGTACCATAGGATGGAAGTGTCATCTTTATCTTTTATTTACTTATCTGCGTCCTACTATTATTTTTAAGTTTCTAAAAGAGGAAATTTTGATTTTGTTTAATTGTTGGTAATTTAAAAAATTAGATCAGTCCTCAGTATCCTATAAGGCACATGATTTCTATACCAACATCCACACGAATATTTCCAGTGGCTAAACTAGCTTCCTCTTTGACATGCTTAGAAGAAACCCTAGCTTTGACTTTTTATGCTTTAAAATGCACTATGAATCATTCTGCCAAACTCCTGCCCTTCATGTGAATGATATATTTTATTTACACTCTTAGAAAAAAATCTATGCATGGCCATTATTAATCACTCACACCTTTAAGAATGATCTTACCTTTTAGCTATTCATCAAGATCTGTATCCTTCCTGTTAGAAAGAGACACATCATAACTGATGTACAATCAAAGTGTAGATGGGTTCAAGTACACAGCTATTACCAGAACAGACGTCTCTTCATTTTAGGATCACACGCGCATGCAGGCACACATGCGCGCGCGCGCACACACACACCCTCGAGTCTCTGTATGCTGTATCCATTCTGGCAACTTTCTTTAAAATACCAAACTGTTAAAACTATGTCAGCTTTTAGGTAATACATCACTATGATATTGAAGAGCAGCATATCATTTCCAGGGATTGCTCTCACCTTGAGCAAAGCTAATAAGACATTGGGTAATGGGAATTAGCAAAGGTTCAAAGATCATAGTCTATGATTTTTACAAAAGGAAGATGAGCACACTTATATATTTGACTCAAACTGTACAAAAGCAATTCATGTAACCAAAACAGTTATACCCCTGTAATATTCTGAAATAAAAAATAAATTATAAAGAGAGAGGAAAAGAATTGGTAAATTCTCTTTGATGATGTACTAATCTCAATAGGCCACTGTATAATTGAACCACATCTACATTTAAAAATCAAGAAAATACTTTTTTATCTTTAATAATAATTGCAATGCATGCTTTTTATTAGTGAAGAAATATTAACTGTATTCACAAAACATGTTTAAAAGGTACCATTTTTTTGGTGGACAGTCTCATCTACCTCTGAAAATGTTGGTTGAAAATTGGAAATATGATGCTCATGTCAACTCCAGGGGAAAACCAAAGCAAAGCAAACCAAACCAAACCGGGCTTGCCATATCTCTGATTCTCCCTTCTTCCTTAGCTACTATTATGATTATATACTAAGATGAGAATCAGAAAAGGCCAAAAGTTTGGGCAGCTTCTAAAAACGTATTAAAATAACATAACAAAATGAGGTGGAAAGTGCTTCAGAGTTAGATTCTTATACAACATCTGTCTGCAAATATGCATAACCTTAGAAAATCACTAAAATAAATATATCAAGAGAGACATTTAACTACACAGGTAACACTTTAAAATTATAGCAAATAAAACATTGCAGTAAAGCTTTAACTCTTAGAAGATGCTAAGTACTTTCTTTTCATCAGAATATTTAACTCCCTGGGCATTAAGGAATTACTGAATAAAGAAAATAACCCATAGAGGAAAATGTAGCTAGCAGAAAAGCTGCTTACACTTTTTCATGGGCCCTAATATAGTATAGTAGAAAGTCAAATGATTCAGTGTTCATTCTATTTGTTAAGAGCTTCTCTTCCTTTAATTTTTCTTTGCTGACATTAAAATCATCCAAAGAGAAAGGCTGGGATGTTGAACCTGTCCTAGACATCTTTCTTTCTGATTTCCTGACTTCATGGAAGGCACATCTGCAAGAAACAAACCTAGTCCCAATTTAGACTTTTGTGAGTAAACTCCAGTACAAAGAAAGGTAGCCCCATGGAAGAAATTAGTACAGTTAACAAGGATATCTATCTATCTATCTATCTATCTATCTATCTATCTATCTATCTATCTACCTACCTACCTACCTATCATCTATTGAATCTTTCTATCTGTCTCACCATCAAGTATCTTAAACACAGAGTAGCATTTAATCTTCCTCAAGCTCCATTTACTGATAGCTTATAATGTGCCGTGTGTTGTGTGGAATTTTGGTAGGCATAGAAACACAGCAAGTAAGGGTTCCTTTTTTCAAGGAGCTCATATTTTAGTATATGAGACTTATGTGAAAATAACAACATTGTCATGTGACATGGACCACAGTACAGATGAGAATACAATGCCCCAGAAGCAAATACTTTAAATCCACGTTGTGGATTTTAAGCACAATGTGGAAAAGCCATCCTACATCTTTCAAAAATGTCTTCCTGGGAACTTATGTAATTTTATAGTCTCATATATTGTGCTGCTTTAAAAAAGAGCACCCCATTTTTATCATATCACTCTAGCAGTCTCATTCAATGAGGATAATACTCTAAGTCACGCTGAATTCAGAACAGCTACATTCATTTTCTCCATGTTTCAGGAAGACAAAGGCAAAGACAAAAAGATACTCCTGTAGGATCTGGATCACGTTAGCCTGTTACATCTCAACCATCAAACCTGCCCAAGATGCAGCCAGGTTAGTCAACAAGTGGATGATTAGAGATAAAACCTCTCATCTTGGGATAAATTTAATCCGGACAGCATGTGCTCTTTGGTCATTTTATAAATATAGCATTTTAGAACAGCATTCTCAGAGATCCAGCAGTGCATATCCAGCATTGTAGCTAAAATATTCAAATAGAAATAAAAATAGCTCCCAGAAAGTCGCTGGCATTCATGTTTCCGTTGGAGAATAATTACAGAAGTCAGTTTAAAAGCTAGCATAAGAGATGTTGAAACACCACCTCTCACCCCCACAGAAATGCTAATGATTAGTTGTATTATAGACTTAAAGCAAAGGTTCCAAAACCTTCTCTTTTCCAGCTTTATGGTGTCACAGTTATTGGCCATTCCCATACTCTCTGGAGGGATACAGAGATTCCTAGGACAGTGAGGAGATCCATCCTATGCACCTCCTAGGGCAATGGAAAGTATTCCTGAAGGTTTAGTATTTCTAACCCCATTATATTCTAATCTTATTACTATAATTTTTAGGTAAATTGAATATATTTCCTCCTTTATCTTTGTGTAATCTCATTTATTTTTTGCAGTAATGACTTTTGGCTGACCCAACAAACAGTTTTACTTCTTCAATTCTTGAAAAGAATATATACAAAATTTAGATGAAATCTGTTTATATTAATAGGACTATGCAGTGCTATCTCCTTATGATGCCTCACAACAAATCTAGCCCATGATTTCTTGCCTTTTATTAACTCAACTTATTATTATATCAAAAATCATGATTTCCACACATTGCAGATTCAGCACACACATATTCACACTAATGTGTGTGTTTATATGTGTGTGAAATAGCTACACAATGAGTTATTGAATTGTATATGGAAAAATGCTAGGCAACGGCAAATTACAAGGATTTAATGCCATCAAGGGGTTTAATGGTGACGTCATAAATCAAAAGAGCAAGGTATAAATGCACTGTGCTTCCCCACAACTCTAAGATTCTCCCGGAGCTATGATTTTAAAAGTCATCTACTCTCCCAACCACCATTCCTTTATACATGGATAATTTGTGTTATAATTTCCATCTTCTCTAATTCTCTCTACTTTTCCTCATCAACTTCAAACCTTCTTTTTAAACCCAGAAAGAATCTGTTTTCCCCCTGTGTTATTAGAGCAGCTATATTTAAATATAACACCTGATTGTCCCAAGTTTAAATCTAACAATTCTAAAAATCTTGCCATTCTGGGCTAGGTGTCACACTCATGCAATATGACAGACAGGTGACAACACACTCCGGAGTTAAGAGATTTTTCTCCTCTTGGATAATGGTATGCTTCATGCACCTACCCCCTTTTCCTCTAAGACTGGGAAATCTAATTACATATAGTACTCCTGTTATGACTGCAAACATAGAAATGATTTTACAGTTTTGCTTTTTATTCATATCTTAAGTTCAGAGAATTCAAGTAATATTCTAATTATTTCTTAGTCCTAAATGATTCCCTTTTCTCTCTGATGCTGTCTTACTGAGGAATATATTAACATAAAATAATAACTGGTCCAAACTTTTGTCCAAATTTAAATATGGCCTAGCAAAGCCAGCCCCATTCTAATTGCTTTTATGTGTCACTTTAAAGCTAAGAGACCCAACCTCCTGGCAACTTTGCTTTGGGTCTTAATTAGCCACTTAACTGCAAATTGGTTGGCACCCTAGTCCTTTCATCAGTTATTACCCAAATAGCATCACCGACTTAGGATAAAGAAAAGAGAGATCCCACATGTAGCAGGTCTTTCCATCGTTATTGCCCTTTAATACAAAGAGGGGGGTTCCCAACTCTAATTAAGGCTGCGTCTCTAATAGGCAATTGGCATCTTATTTAACTTGCTCTCAGTGCGATGTCTTAAAGGGAAAACAATCACAGTAATGTGTGTACAGTGCTACAGGATTTACAAAATATTTTCACCTGCTTTATTACTTTTATATAGTGTCCGTCTTAGCCCTATATTAATCAATAGGTTTTTATTGTTTGCCATAATTTAAGATGGAGATTTTATTTCAGTCCTTATTCCATTTGTCTGCATATCCGCTAAACTATTCCAAAAAATTAACCAAGTCAATCTGCAGTATCTAAAAGGGAGTTAACATCTTTATGTTTTGTCATACTTCCAGAAAACAGGCAGACTGATAAATATACTACACAGATAGGCACTCTTTGGCAAAGCAAGCCCAAGTGGTTACTGGGAAGAAAAGTCACCACCTTCAAAGAAGACTTGAATTAGTTATGAAAGAAAATGAAAGCATGGAGAATGAGCAAGGGAGGCTTTGTTCTCTGAAGACAGAAATAAAAACATAAGGGAGGAAGAGACTATAAGATAGGTCAGATATCAAAACTTGCCAAAGAAGAGTGAGAATTTGAAAAGATTGTAAGGAAACTCAATTTGTTTAGTGAATACCCTCAACTGATGTTTTATATACAATATTATATAATACCCTTTTTTCCTGCCAGAAAAGAAAGTAAATAATCATGGTGCTTTTTCAACAATCAACAATGTATGTATGTGTGTGTGTGCGTGTGTTTAACCTATCCTTTCACCCTGGTTCCCTTAATTTATCTTACATTACCTTTTATATATGTAAAATTTAGGCACTCTTTTCTATTCTGTTGTTGTAAATTGCTGGGAATTATATATGGTTAGGTAAACTCAGACTTCCTTTGCCCTTCTGAAAAACAGAGTAATTGAGACTTTACATATTCCAAATTTTCTCTGCTCATCACAGCTTCTGGAGCTGAGAGCTAAATCCACATGCTGACCAAGAGTGGGATCCTTTTAGGCTGTGTGTTTTTGAAGACTTGGAAATAGTGAATTATGTTTATGAGATTCATCGCTAAGCTGCACCAGAACTTATAAAATATTAGTATTTACAATATCTCAGAACAACAAACACAGCATGCAGGCAGCTGCCTCATCAGAGACTGAGCCACAATGATCTCAGACATTTGTCTATTTATCATGGATTGGATTTCCTTGGCAAACAATTCAATAAGGAAGAAAAGCACACCAGCCTGACACTACACTTGACATTGCCCAGTGCTATGCTTACCATCACCCCAAACACTAAATACTTCTACTCAGTAAGCCTGTTGCCTTTAAGTTGAAGTGTGAAGACTCTTAAGGTGGATCTGAGATTAAATGAAGTCAGGCTTTTGATTAAATGCCAAATGAGAGACGTTTTGAAGAAAACACAGAGATTTTTTCTTTTTGGCCAATATAGGCAGTATACTACAATTAATTCCCAAAAGGAGCAGATGTATGCTTACAGGAAAGATTTGAAAAAAAAATCATTAGAAATTATTTTGCTTTTACAATCTAAAAACAAACTTATTCCTGTGAAATATATGAGTTATTAACTCTGGCAACACTGGAGCTTTTTCTCTCACGTATGGGATTAGAGAGTACTCTGTTTTATGTAGATTATGCATTTGAATTTATCCAACTAGTTCTCTTCCCTAAATAAAAATGCAATAATCTCCTAGAAGAAGCTTGATGATAATGCAATTGCTGTGAATGACTCAAATAGTAAAGGATGTTATTTTTTTTATATAAAACAAACAAATTAAGTGTGTTACCTAGTGTCTTTCATATGGTAGATACTGAATAAAGCATCTGAATACACAAAATGCATGAGAAGAAAAAACTAGGACTGAGAAAGGAATAATTCTAGCTAATTCTACATGGTTTCATCTTTGATATCTAAGGAATCTTGTTTTAACCATTTCAAAAGTAAAAGCATTTTTAAATGGTGGTAATGTTCACTGGAGATTTTGGGGGTGGGGGTGGACCCACATCCGGGGGATGTGGTGAGCACTATGAAGGGGAGGGGCATGCTTGAAGTGTATTTGGGGATGAGTATTAAGGGTCTCAATTGGGGGTGGGAAATCCTCTAAAACTGATTTGTGTGAATAGCTGTACAACTTTGTAAATTTACTAATAACCAATTAATTGTACAGTTAAAATGGAGTAAAGACATGATATGTAAATTACACTTCAATAAAGACAAAACAAAAAAAGTAAAAGCATTTTGTTTTTATTTAACTACCAGAAAAATTCCATAGTGCTGCTACTTTACCTCAAAGAGCCTTGGACAAAGAAGTGTACACCTGAAATTAGTGTATAGCCAAAATATTAAAAAAAAAAAATCTTGGTTTTGTCTGAGGGTTCATTAGGCCTTCCATGTGGTAGGCATTACCCTGAAAAATAAAATGGACAGTCTCTTTCACTCCCTGCAGATTGAGTTTATCCTGGCCACAAAACACATTCCAGAGTTTTTCTCATTTCCTTATTGTGGGTTCTTTTGGGTGAGCAGCCATAACAGTTGGTCAAGGTCAGAAAGTCAGGACTACAATGCCTCAAGTCTCTTGGGAGTTGTAATTTTTATATCAAAATGGAAGTTATTCAGGGTAGTTTTTTCCCCCCAGCTGTTGTTAAGTAAAGAGTATCTGACCACCCAGTGAATGAGACTGGGATGGGTGGAAGTGGAAGAAACTGCTTGATAAGACTCCAGAGAAAAATGGCCAGTTTCACGGGGAAATTCTATATGGCAAAAGACTGTAAAATACTTGTCTTGAACAACTTGTCTTTAATTTTTACTCTAGTTTCTAAAGCTACCTCCCATAATGAGCAGCCTTTCCTTAAAAAATTAAACAACAGAGAGGGCTGGCTCTGAGAGGTTCTGCAGGAAGGGGAAAGTATGTTTTAAGGTTATGTCAAGTTTAAAGAATAACAAAAATGGGTGACTCTCATCTCTTCACTATTTTTACACATTATTTTGAATGGTATTGTTGAAAATGCTATGAATAATTTAATATTTATTGAATAAGCCTTATGCAAACTATTTCATCCTCATAGTTTTATAAGATTTACAGAATTAACTTGTATAAATAGACCATCAAGTAGAGTTACTATTTCCAAAGTAACAAAAAATTGAAAGAATAGTATGATTTTGTGGTTTTGTTTTAATCACTGATAAATTTGTAGCTTTTTCTTTTAAATGACTTACCCTTGGCTAATAGTAGTAAACAGAAATTAGTTTATGAGGTTGCTGCTAAGAGTAGAGATATAACCATTTTCATTATGTTACTTAGAATGTAAGCTTCATGAGATTAGAAAAACCAGCTTTTTCACTACTGTATTTCTAACACCTAGAACAGTCCCCTAGAACAGACAAATAGCATTAAACAATTAGCTGAATAAATGTACCTAAGTTAGTGATTTCCCTGACCAAAGAGACAGAAAGATTACAAAACCAAAGCAAACTAAAACAAATCAAACAAAAACAATAACTCTATGGCAGATCTAGATCACAGAAATTTGAATGTTTTAGTAGCTTGCCTAGTGATTTTGGTGACCATTTACTTTCTATAGCCACCAGCTATGTACAGCTTGGTACCATGGATTAGAAACAATAAATGAGCCACAGACATAGAGCTCAATTTTTTTTTTTTAAATATTTGAATGTCTTTAAAAGAAGCACACTCAATCTGGTTCACTAAAATTTCTGTATCACTCTACTACTGTCCACTAGTTCTGTTTTACTTATTTTCTTTACCTGTGTGGCCACTGAAAACATTTGGGTTTCCAAGTCCTGAATTATACATGCTTATAATGCTTATAACTTAGGTATTTTTTTTTTTTTTTTTTAAGACAGAGTCTCACTCTGTTGCTCGGGCTAGAGTGCCATGGCATCAGCCTAGCTCACAGCAACCTCTAACTCCTGGGCTCAAGCAATCCTTCTGCCTCAGGCTTCTGAGTAGCTGGGACTACAGGCATGCACCACCATGCCTGGCTCATTTTTTCTATATATTTTTAGTTGTCCAGCTAATTTCTTTCTATTTTTTTAGTAGAGACGGGGTCTCGCTTTTGGTCAGGCTGGTTTCAAACTCCTGACCTTGAGTGATCCTCCCGCCTTGGCCTCCCAGAGTGCTAGGATTATAGGCGTGAGCCACCACGCCTGGCCTGAGTTTTGACAGACTCTTAATTTATATGAAAGTTTCAATTTGATACTTATTTTTCTTTATTTTGTTTTTAAATTTCTTATAAGAAATGGAGTGTATTTTTATGATTTAAAAATAAAAAACAATAAGAAACTTGAAATAGATGTCCTTTAACAGGCTTTCCAATTATGAAATTATATGAGGCCACTGATGACAAAAGCCTTAAGTATTTAGTACATTTGCCAGGTCTCTAATATTGCTTTTATGGAGGGAGGTATGCAGGAGACACAAGCAAAAGAAGAGGTTATGTCTTGAGGGCCGGAAGCAGATCCACCTTCAAATGCAGGAAGCTTGTTAGTTATTTATCTTAAAATTTAATGTTGCTTTAAAAAAAGGCACATTGAAAAATGGGATTTACCTCTTTCAGGATCTCAGTGTAATAATAGACTAAAATATTCCTTTGTGGTTTGAAGTGTCTTCAAGGCTTCTTGAACTGGCCTTTGCTTCTCTCTTCAGCCTTATCTCTTACCAGGTTTCTGAACTTTTACCCAAACTATCTTAAGTGGCTGGAAGAAACCATGAGCTCTTTTGTCTAGGCCTTCTCTCCCATTGTTGCTACCACCTGGAATATTTCCCTCATCCTCTGCTCTTTGCTAATTCCCCTCTTAGATTCTGGTAAAATGTAATTGCTTACCCCCAAGAGAAGAAGAAGTTCAATGTAATCCACCTGCCACCAAGTGTCTGGTCACTTTAAGGAATGGTGCTCTGCCACAGGTTCAGGTTTAGTTTCTAGTGCTGATAGACACTAACAAATGACAATAACTAGGCTGGGCCCAAGGGCCAACAACTGTAATCCCAGCCACGGTGGGAAGATTGCTTGAGGCAAGGAGTTTGAGATCAGCCTGAGCAAGGGTGAACCCCCGTCTCTACAACAAATAGAAAAATTAGCCAGGGATAGTGGCACATGACTATAGGCTCAGATACTCAGGAGGCTGAGGCAGGAGGATCACTTGAGCTGAGGAGTTTGAGGTTGGAGTGAGCTATGATGACAGCACAAGAAGTGACAGTAACTAGATTAGCCTTCTTTAGTCTTCTTGGTGAGAAGGAGGCCACGCATAGCCTCTGACCCTTCCACCATGGCTACTCTGTTCATGGGCCCATTGCACAAGCATGTTTATATGCTGGGGCAGTCAAGGAAACGAGCTGGCTGATATCCACAAGACAAGTCATCCTGTCCATCTGTTACTGGGTGCTTACTCTGTACTCAATGTGGCGTGCATTTTTTGGTGAGGGTTAACAGGACACAAAGATCTACATGCTTTATATCTACCCCCAAAATCCATCTGTGTATCTCTACCAAGACTTCCTCAGCTTTAATCCTCCAATGTTACTCATCTGCCCACAACCAAGGCATTTTTTACTCTCCCTGAGTTCATGTATAACGGCACCTCAGATCACTTCTCTCTATGTATTAAGTGAATGACCAAGTGTACGGCTTTTATCTCTGCCTGCTGGTAAGATCTCCCTTAACACCATTCTTTAGGCAAATTCTGAGTGGAAATAAAATGTACTGGCCGTTCATTTTTGGCTACCAGCAACATATGTGAAAAGGCCCAACTTCCTTCCTTCTGCATTATTTGGTTGTGGTGCCCCCTCCACCCCAACAGGCCGTAATGAGTTAGGGAGCAGCGATGCTTAAAGTGTTGTCAGGGTGTACATGCATGAAGTTGGTCAGAGCCCATTTGGAGCTGGCTGTGTGACAGGCACTGGGACAAGACACAGGTGAGGCAGAGAGGACCTGAAGTGGGGCATAGAGGTGCCCCATGTGTATCCTCTGTGCTCCTACCAAGACTGACTCATAGGAGGTACTGAAATGTTTGTGGTTTTTATCACCAGGAGTATGTTACTATCAATACTGATGGAGAAAGTGAACTATTCTGAGATGCCATGGAAAGTGAACCTTTAAAAACCTTTTAAATGGAGGGAGGTGAGATCACAATGGCTGCAGTAGATTGGAAGAGAGTGCTTGAGGGATGGCTTTTAGGCAAAAACAGATTCCAGAGAGGTAGTAGAAGTGAGCAAGTGGGCCAGAGAAAAGAAAGAGGAATAATGGGGGAAGAGGACAGGGAATTCTGACAAGTTTTAAACCAGAGTGTAAATATCTATGTGGCTTGGAATCCTGTGGAAGACACGGAGGGTGTAGAGAGTGGGGATGCTCATAGGACTGCTTAGTTGCTGAGGACTAATGTGCAGCAATTCTCATGGATTCTCAGTACAAGTGGCTACAGTAAGAGCTGTGAACTTTAAATCTAGTGATGGGTGCTTCACTTCGGTCTTTGCCACCTTGAGTATTTATTCTTGGCTGCAAATGTGGGGGATAAAATAGAAGGTCTCCCAGCCTCTTTCAGGCTCAGCCACTGTACAATTATGGTCACAAATTAGAGCCATGGGGATTCTGTGAATATCCAAGACAGTTGTCCCCAAAGACAGTAAAGGTGTGAGGTGTGGGCAGTACTATATAAAATATAAAATAAAATAAAATGATCAGATGTGCAAGAGATAATATAGCTAAATGATTAGATAGAAAAAATGTGATGGAGAAGATATTTTCCTTCAGGGTACAGGATAAGAAATATAAGGAATTGCATTTTAATAATGTCTAGTTAGCAACATCTGTGAGGCACTCTATTTGACAGGGATGAGAGAGAAGGTGAAGAACAGCAGGTAGAGTTAGGTGGTATCTGCATGCACATATATAAGGTAGCTAGATTCATGGGAGTAGATAAGGCTGTTTAACATTTTAATCTAAGTGTCTCAAGTTGGAGTCAGATGAAACTTCCTTAACAAAAGAGTTGTATGATATGAAGTTGAAGGAAATTCTGAAAGAGTGACTGAAAAGTAAAAGCAACAAAACAAGATAAAACAATAATATTATGGAGCATTTAGGTGATTGAGAGACTTACAGCATGTTATTGAAGAGAGAAAGAGATCCGAAAGGTAACAGTTTAGTCTTGCTAAGGTTGAGTGACCTGGCAAAACCATTGTTTCATACAGAGATTTACATTAGTGACATATAACATGACAGGAAAAAATTTAGACAGCTTTTCATTCAATATTTCACTATGAAAATTAAATATAAAAAAATCTAACTCTAGCCCGGGCAACAGAGTGAGACTCTGTCTCAAAAAAAAAAAAAAAATCTAAAATATTGCTTTTACTCTTTACAAAACTGCTATTATCCTGATGCAGGAGGTGCTCTAACTGGTCTGTCATGGAACTGACCTGATTGTGATCAGAACAAGTCTTTGCCTTGCATCTAATAGCATGACTAGCTGGCCTTTGCCCAACATTATCCAGCTACCCATTCTGTCTTTTTTATATTTCTGGTGTAATGCTGTGTGAACAATATGGTATTTGTTCATGAATTCAGGTTAGACAGCATTAAATCAGAGAAGAGTTCAGACATTGTTTTCATTCAAAAGATGTGTCAATGATGGGATGGCAGATGACTTCAGTATGCAAATATTTTGGCTTTTGTGGAGACAAGTTGAATTCCAGTATAAACTACTTCCACTTGCAAAATTTTCTTAATAAAAATATAGACATATTGTCTTTTGGCCCACATTCTTTATAAAGATACAATTTTCTTTGCTTCAGTATAATGACCCTGAAAAACATTCTCTATTACTCAGGTTAAGGTAGAGAATACACATGTAACATGCACTAGAAAACCGTAGTTTCATCCATCTGGCCCAACTTCCATGCTGCTATTATCTATATAGGAAATTGCAAAGAGAGCATAAATGTGACTTTTGTTAGATTTGTAAAACCTATTGAAATAAAAAGATTAGATTGTCTATCAATTTGTTTATCATTCGAAAAAGGAATGTGCCAATCACCCAACCATATATATTTCCATATACAATTAAATACCCTAGATATTTACATCTGGGAATGTTGTCCTGTGTAAAAATCTTTAAAAGTGATCTATTGTTTTTGTCCTGCTTTTTTATTCCAGCAAGTATGGCATATTATATATTGTCTCAAAGAGTCTCATACAATGTTTAGTTCTTTAATCTCATGTCAAATTGAAGGTTAGTTTGACCCATATTAAATAAGGGTAGAAAAATAGAAAAGAGGACATTGGTGATAAACAGTGTTTAATTCTATTTTGGAGAAAACAATCAGTTCTCTTTCTGTAGGATAAAGTTGAAAATGGCAAAAGCTCACACAAATACACAGTGCTGTATCATTCTCGAGTTAATAAAAACAATTTATATGCAGGGTAGTGAACAAGAGGAAAGTTATGGAAAACATTTCTTACCCAAGGACAGTGTACCAGATGTCCTAAGACTTATGGGAGCAATCAGAGGTGACCAAGTCTCTGTGGCGGGCATTATTAAGTTAGACTGTGACCCAGCACCTTCGACTTATTAAGCTGTCGAGAACTTCAGTGATTAAAACCAATGAAAGGTCAGATACAAACCTTCAGAATGTCCCTGCTCTGATATTTTCTTACAGGCATTAGACCCTCATGGAGACACTTCTCTTGATCCATGGAGTTTTAAAAATTAGATAGTTAACTGGATTTACGTGGAATTTGAGGGTAATTTTAGTAAATGATGCTTCCTCTGTTTTTCTTATACCAGTTTCAAAAGCTTAACCAGCATCTAAAGAAGTATTTTTACAAGGTAGTTTCGCATGTCATCGAGAGTGAGGTCAGAGGAACTGATTCATGGGGGTCTCAGTATGTTGAGTGAGATCTTAGATGAGCAGTGAGAATGTAGCTACAAGATAGAGATGTAAGGAATAAACTTGCAAAATCTTACAACTAATATATGTGAAAGATGTAATCAACATTTGTTGAAGATTTAATGCTGCACTGAAACTACATTCTAGGCTTTAAATATTGTATGAATTTAACTATAATAACTTTTCCCTGTCCAGGGTTCTTCTTCTCCTTCTCCAAATGTATCTATATTACAATAAGTAGATATACCTAACTCTGAATGTACTCATTTGTAAATGTAGATGTACATAGGTGTCAAGCACATATAAATAACTACTATGCATGTATTTAAGATAATGTTACCCTTCCTGTGGTCTTGAAGTTTAAGCAGAAGTCTCAATTCATTATACACCAAAACTCTTGACATCAGAAAACAAATTGCTGTTCCACCTCCATAGCTCATGGTCAAAGACTGTGAAGCTATCTGCAACTTTTAGCTTAATGTTCATCTCTAGATTACAAAAGAGAAGATGAAAAGATCATGTACTCCTAGATCCCTTCCCTCCCCTTTATTGTATTTTCTGTTGCTTCCTATTAAGTGAAGAGAGTCGTCTTCAAGAGACGTTTTGCAATTTAAAGAGTTTGAAGAGTTTTACAATTGCCTGGAATTGGAGGACCACAGGCCCTGGCCACTGCTCTCTGAGGAGAGTTCTGAAGGCAGCACGGCGATAGAGAAAAGGCAGAGTAGAGAGAGTAAGCTGCAACTCCATGTGATGAAAAAGGGCCAGTGGGGACCCTGAAGAAGGGAGTCTTCCTCTCTCAGGAGGGACTCCACCGTTTCACAGAACCATTTGTGGGCGAGGGACAATAGAGAGGCTACCCTGCCACTAGCAGAGGTGCTAGGAAGAGAAGTCTATGGCAGCCAACTGTGCGACCACCAGAATGTTGAAAGCTGTAACCTGGAAGTGTGAGGAATTGGCTCTCTGTGAAGTGAACCTTGACCAGTAGATAAAGGGAAACTCAAATGAATCAAGGCACACAAACTCCTTCCTTTTTTTCCCTCTTTCCCATGGACTCCTCTAAGGCTTACTTTTTTCTTGCAATACTTTCAGACAAGTTCTGAGAGCCAAGTCTCATGAGGGCTAGGTAACCCGCCATGTCTTTTTGAGGCTCATTGGCAAGCAGTAACCAGTGTGGTAGCACATCACAGCACAACGGTTTCGCTTTCCTGTGTCTCGCTTCTCTTTTTCTCTTCGCCTCACCACTAGGGTTACCACCTCCCAAAAAGTGTTAGCCCCTTAATCTTTGCCTTATGCTTTCCTTTCTAGGAGAGCCAATTTAAGATACTTTTCACTTGGGTTGACTTCTCTTACTATATATAGTCTTGATATGGCTTGGACCATCAGCATTTGGGGAAAAGGTTATTCTTGCTATTGTTTTGGAAGAAAACTTGTCCTTGCTATTGTTTTGGAAGATAAACTGAAAAGAAAAAATAAAAGAATTTGTAGAATAGGAGCTTATTTCTTCAGACACCCAAAATTGCTGTAGAAAAGATTGTTCTGTCAAAGCCAATTCTAAGGTTTTGGTGGTCATCACAAGACTCTCTCAGGAAGAGAGAGTTGCCTCAATCTGGCTTAAAGGAACATTATTGCCTTCAAATTCATTATTTTTAAGTTTGCATAGCACAGTACAGATTGTATCAAAATTGTGGTTTCCAGCTCAGCGGATAACCTTACACACATTACCTGAAAGTCAGTGAACAATTTAAGCCTTCTGTGATTAGAAACTAATTTAATCTGGATTCTGTACATTGGGCTATTTTATGTCTGAATATATTGGAATTCATCCCAGCAGCTGCGAAGGCTGGATTCAGAGAGACCATGGTGACTCAAGTGTGGCTATGTGAAGTGATATGAATGTGACAAGAACTTTCCCGTAAAATCTGAATTCAGAAATGAGAATAGATGGTGATGAGATTTGGAAGGAAGTTTGTAATTTGGTGAATGAAAATGCTTATGAGGTGTTAAACCTGAAAGAATACATAAATTTAGCTATTGGTATATATGGCTTATCTAATTGAATCCCCATTCAAAACAATTTCCAAGTTCTTCTAGTATCAATAATAATGAAAGTTAAATGACACTGAGAATAAAGTCTTCTGAGCCTTGGTTGTGTTCTATTAATAAATGCTCAAGGATGATCTTTTGTTATTAACAGAAATCTGATATAGACATACTTTGACATCCAGAACTGTCTAAAACAACTATAATATCTACATGTTACGATGAAGAAATGTAAGAACTCTAATGTGACTGAGCATTCAGTTACCATTCATAGTTATGGATCAGTTTACTACTTCTTCCTAAAGCAAGAATTTGGTCCCACAGTACCAAAGTACACTAATAAAATGCTTGCATTTTAACCTGTAAAAAATTAATTAAACTATCATAAGTGCCAACCCCCCTCCCTCCAAAAAGGAAAAGAAAGGAAACAGTATAAAAAAGTCAAAAGATTATATGGCTTTTTAGGTAGAAATATGTATGAGAGTCAATTCCCTCCAATGAAAAAATTTAACTATGAATGCCAGACAACATTCCCTTTTATAATATGTGTTTGCAGTCCTAACAGTTAAGTTCTGGGTTATTTCTGTAAATAAACAAATTGGCAATTAAAATTATTACTCTTATTGACTTTTAGAATTTAAAAAGTAATGTAATTTTTAGTGTAGATGATAGAAAATGTAAAAAAAAGCAATTTAAGGGAAAGTAAATTTGCAACACTGTGAAAGTCACTACTAATTTTGGTTCCTAATATTTTTACATGTATATACATCAATACATGCTTTCAAATTAAGATAAAACTACATGAGCAGCATTGCATTCTGTTGTGTTTTGATTTTTATCATCAATTTTCTTTATATTTCTCCAAGTCATTTCATATTCTTTGAAAACTCAGTTTTAATGGCCTCATATGATTAATTCATACTGATAGAGCATATCTTATTTACTCACTAGGCCATTCTTATTCAGGTGATTTTTCTATTACAGAAAACTCTGCACTGAGGACAATATACATACTACTTTTGTGTGTGTGTGTATGAATCTTCTATTCTTTCCTAAGAAGTGGAATTACTGGATCAAAAGCTTAAACAATTTAATTCTTTTCTGAAATATTTACCAAATTATTTACAAAATGTTCTCATTTTTCCTTATATTTTGACTACTCATTAAAGTTTAACATTTTTCATTTATTAGGAACTTGTATTTTTTCTGTTTTAATCAATATCTGTACCTATTTTTCTGTAGCAAGAATTTATATTAAGTATTTAGTTATAAGAGCTCTTCACATATTATGGATTCTTAGAATGGATATGCTAGACCTGAGTAAATATGAAAGGTGAAATACCTGCTTTTAAAAGCTTATCAGCATTTAGAGACAGAAAATAAATAAGCAAACAAGGAAACAAGACGTTTGTTTATGACAAACACATTTATTTGCATCTGACATTTTAGATAGTAGGATAAAGATGGGTGATGCCTTAGCTAATGTGGCCAGGGCATGGTAAAGTTCTCTAGTTTTTCCAATCTTTATTTTAAATACTTACATAGTTTTATAGTTTTCTTATTTCTTGCCTGTTTCTTGTCAAAGTTTTTTTCTTACGGATGGGAAATCTCTTTGCATTATGTCTCCTAACTGGTTATAGCAGCTGACCTTTTACTTACAGTATCTATAATTTGAGCTATTATGCCAACATTAGCGTCAGGGTGAGCCAATTACCACAGGGTGGTACTCAAACTTTCTGTGAGTCCCCAGGATTTTCCTAAGTTTACATGTAATTTGGAAGTATCAGAGTTACAGAACCTGATGATGACCACAAAGCTTAGCCTTTTAAAAATGTTTATGTCCATTGATAGTTTATGTCTTAAAATGATACTATGAAACCTACTATTTATCCAGTACCTTAATTTGAGTCTTTGGTTTCTAGTTAGAATTAATAAACTGTAAAAGGTCTTTATACCTTCTAAAAAACCCACTTAATATTACCCAGATTGTATTATATTTTTTCAATTTATTTTCTTATAGATTTTCATTTAAAGAGGAAGAAAAGATTGGTTCATCATGACTGGATAACATTTGACAAGACCAAGAAGATATCTCTGTTACTTTGCACTGGGCTGGGAAGGGTGTGAGTGGCTGTAACTGTAGAAATAATCCCCAGGAACCATGTATCTTCCTGCTTGCTGAATGTCTATCTCTGTATTTCCATGACATTAATTACCACCTGGTGGCCCCGACAGCTCATACTAGCCCAAGGAGAATATAAGATCCAAGGAGAAGCATTCTCTTATGACTTTCCCAAAGGTCTGCCTAAGGCTAGTGGGTAAAGATTTGAATTTTGTTTTTCATCTGGGCATCCAAAATATTAACTATTGCATTATATCAATATAGTGCACTAACATTCCTTGATATAATTAGTTTTTCCTACTAAATTTTAAGACACTGACTTTTTTGTGTTTTGGAGTCAATTCTATATGTTTATTGCTATCCTCATGGGCTTAGCTGGAGAAAGCTTACATATGAGAACAAGGAAGAATATTGATGTCATTAGTTTTTTTTTCCTCCCTATGCACCAGAGATCGATCCAACACAAGGGTAGGGCAAATTCTTGCCTTCCCACAGCTATCCACAAACAGTCGCCAAGTGTCTCCCATACACAAATCACTTCCTTCTGTATGTTTCCATATCATTTCATACTTGACCTGATTATTGTACTCAGTACTCTGACATAAAATTATTTTTTATCTGACTTATCTTTAATGAATTATAACTTTCCTAAAGGTAGGAAATTGATCTTTATTTTGTGTGTGTGTGTCTTCTTCAAACCCCTGCACGGGGCAAGGTATATGGTAATTGCTTATTGAATGAATCAATAGTTCATTGAATAATCATCTTATTTTGTTCTCACATTACTTCTGAACTTGATCAACATCAGAGTCTGCCAAATGTTTTTATAAACTATTTTAATTCTATACCAAGTTACTCAAATTTAAACAATTTTCTGTTAAAAAATAAAGTGGTTGTTTTCACTGTGCTTCTCCTCAATTTACAGGGTAATTTCGTGTTTGGTTTGATGAGTAAGTGTGTTTAGACATTTATCTGGCAAACTTCAATAAATTCCTCTGGGACGATAGATCAGTATACTGTTTTAAAAGTAATAATATAGCATGTGGAATTTACTCTGACAGCTTCTAGCAGCAGCAATAGCTAACATTTATATAGCATTTACTATGTGCCAGGCTAGTAGCTAACACAAAACTACTCTCCAGGCTTTATTTAAGGACTTAACATATATTAATTTGTTTAATCCTCTTAATAATATTATGAGGTTGGTGTTATTACTACCATTTTTACATATGGGAAAACTGAGGCAGGCAGTGGCTAAATGAAGTGTCCAAAGTTATCTACCTGGTACATGGCAGAGTCAGTATTAGAAATCAGGCTACCTGGCTTAAGTTTACAATCCTAACCACTGTGTCAAAGACTCTTTAAAGACAGCTATTTTAGATAACAGTGAGAACATGATCCTGAAGGAAAAAAAAAAATTAAATGGCAGAAATGTAACCTACTCAGAATTCCATAACATTGATATTAGGCTGAGAGCATTTCACGGATGGTCATAAATCCCTAGATTATGAATCCTATACTCATATCTTAAACATTGTGAGATGAAGAGGTGCCACATGCAGTGTCTATGACGTTGTGTAATGACCAAACCTAACCCAAATCTTTGATTAAACAACACTGAGAGATCTTGAAAGATTTTCGGTGTTCTTTCATGTAGAAGTGAGATTTTTTTAGCCAAGACTAATTAATTACTGCTAGTTAAGAAAGACTGTCCACCTGGGCTTTCACTCTTCACAGCCCTAGATCTCCCTGAATCTTGGCGAAGAGAAGGGGGTACCCAAACCTGCCAGTCCATCCTCTGTGCCTCCCAGTCTGTCCCCTGCCATCTGTCCAACCACACTGTTACCTCTCACCCAAGACCCATGCCCTCCAGCTTTCAGTTAACCTCACTGGCATGGCCATTCTTTCAAAGTTGCTTCCACTCTTGATTTTATCCGGTTAGAAAAAAATGACATGTTAAAGCTTTTGATAAACAAACTAGAACATAACAATAGTTTTCCATATTGTTATAGGATGTTACATATAGAATGAAGCTAAGTATGAATTGATTTAAAGGGTGGTAGGAGGAATCTTCTTACCTGACAGCTGTGTCCACCAGAGATTCACCTGCACTCAGGTATTATGTGCAAGACCATGTTATTCCTGAAGAGATATTAAATAGTACCAGATATTAATATAAATTAATATCAGCTTGGAAGCAGCTACTATTTCTTGAATGCTCACATCATGTGGCATCTGCCTTACACATATTATTTCATTTAATCTTTAGCAGTCATGCTCAGGTAGGTGTTATCCCTTTTCATGGATTAAAAAAAAAAAAAAAAACCCAAACCAGAACTATTACATTTCTCTAAAGTCTTAGAGTGAGTAGGTTGCAGAGGTAGGATTTGATCAGGACATTCTGACTCCAAAGCCCAAATTATTCGCAAAATACCATGATGAAAAAAATGAATTTGAAAGAGAGACTGGAGAAGTAGCGGGGCCAGTGCTTATAAAGGGCAGGCCCGGAGGGGAGACTGGCAAGCCACAAAGTGTCATAGAGTCTAAGAGAGTCTCTGGGTATTGACAAAAGGGTGAAGAATAAAGTTCTAGGAATTTCAAAAATGTTCTTTCTTTGCAATGTTTCTGAAAGTTTGCTGTTTATGTGGCCAGGGTACAAGACAGGAGAAGAGTTCAAGGTGAATGCCGAAGTGAGGGAACTCCAGGTTAAAAGTTTGTTTGCCATATTTAGGTTCATTTGATTCCAAATGATATACTGATATAGTTTAAAAATATATTGTTTAAAAGGTATTTTTCACTATAAGATGACAGACAGTGAAGAGAGTGCTGACAGAGACAGAGAAGGGATTGAGACATTAAGGAGGTTGAACCCACAGGATTTGGCATCTATTTGAATGTGAGAAAAGGAGAGATATTACAATCAGGGAGACCCAGAGTAGAGTTTGTGGGACTTTCAAGGCCTCTTGGAGAAGATGACCAGAAGGCAGGTAAGCGAGGGAAAGCTGTGATGTAGGTGATGGTTTATGTCTATAAACACATGGCTTTGCTTAGAATTGGTAGCTAAAGCCAGGGGACTAGAGGTGATTTTTCAGGGAAAGAACACAGAGAGATAAAGGTACCAGGATGGAAAGTTTGGAAACTCTGTTAAGGAAGCAATGTGAGAAAAATCACAATCCTCAAAGAAGTTCTAGAAGGAACAATTTGAGAGAACAGCATCATAGAGGGAACTGAAGGAAAACTGTGATGGAAACAATGCTACAGAGCAGTGAGAGGTGAGGATAGAAGAAAAAAAAACGATCAGATCTGGGGGATTTTTATCACACCACTTACAGAGCTAGTCACTAGATCAATGGAGCAAACGGAGAAAGAAAAAGTGAGGAAATGGCTCTTCTTTTGAGAAATCTCCTAGTAAAATAGTAGAAGGGAGCACACAGATTGAGCAGTGCCGTGATGCTAGCAAACACATTTGCATGTTTGCAGTCTTAGGGGAAGGATGCAGAAGAGAGAGACAGAGAGAGAAGAGAAAATGAGAGGGAGAGCAGGAGAGGGAGAGGGAAGACAGGTGAGGGAAGAGAGAAGGTATGTAACTAGATAATTATAATCACTGGGACAAGTTCTCAGAGGATGTGGAAGGAATGGAATGAGGTCACAAATGAGTGAGCCCTGAAGTTACTTCATCTGCGGTGGGAGGAAGACACAAGAAGATGGATGAAGAAGCTGAGCATTTTCAGGAGATACAGGAGAGACGCTGAGAAAGATTATCGACACTAGTCTTGATCTCATTTAGGTAGAAGGTGAGATTATTTCCAGAATATTAAGTGTGGATTGGGACTCTGTTATTGAAGGAATGAGACAAGCTTGTGCAAAAGCAGCCAATTTAGAGATAAATGAAAACATTTGTTAACAGCAATGAGTGGCTGGGTTCTGCTGAATTTATGGTGAAACTATAAATAGCTGTTTTGGTATAGTGATCTCTCCAGTGTAACTTGAGAATCCAAGAGCAGAAAAACTGGCTGAGGTGCTTACTGGGTTAGGAAGGGTGCAAACCCCTTGCTTCCTGTTGCTGCTTCCAAACTTCTTTTTCAGTACCTTCAAAAACTCAACAAATTATTTTATCTTTGTTCTTGTCCACCAACTCCAGCAGATCTGCTTCTGTGATTTCAGTACATAGGTCACAATCTTTCTCTCCCTACGTCTTGACATCATCATTCCATTGTTTCACTATCCACATTAATAACATTCTGGCTTCAAAGTCCCTTGACTTCTTCAGTTCTAATCAACCATATCTTTACTCCACTCAAGTAAAGAATCTACCTACATCTCACACAGTTGTCATTTTTTGTAGCTGCTTCTCCACCATAATCTTGAGTTGTCTTCACAGTTAAGAATCACAATTAGGAAGTAAAAAGTATGTTTTAATTTGAAGGTAAGATGTGACATTGAAATTTGATATCACGTATTTTAAGCTGAAAAATAATTTATCTGCAATAATGATCCTCTTGCATAAAAATTCCTATATATAATTAATTAAATGAAGTAATATGTTCAAAATGCTTGGCACATCTGAAACATAGTAACTACTCAATATGTACCAGGTATTCATAATATTACTATTAAAAGTATTATTTTATTCCTCTAAATTTTTTTTCAAAGGGTTTTTAAATATTTCAAACCACTAGTTAATTTCCACAGGTCCTCAGAATACTCTACTGATATAGCACATACAAACATCCCTGACTAAAATATGTTTAATAAGATAAATGTATTAAAATATGTTTAATAAATCACAATATATTTTAGTAGTGCTTTAGTTATCATCATAGGAAGCTAATACCTTGAGAAACTAGACTCTATTTCTCCTGACACTAAAAAAATCTTTTCCTTACATCTTTTTTTCTTTCATCTATATGGCAAAAAGGAAAAAGAAACGATTCTGATATTCTGATCTCAAAGTCACACAGCTCCGATTCCCAGCCTGTATGTCTCCTCAACGTTCTGGTTTGCAGAGCCGTGGGTGGGAGGCTGGCTGCTTCACTTCCCATACATGTGGCCCACCATGAGTGCCTTCATCCTTGTCTCCACCACCTTGTAATGAGTCTCTGGTGCTGCTCCGTTAGGAACTGGGCTGTCATCCTCAAGTTGGCACTCACAGCTTTCAGCAGCATTGCTTTTGATGATGTGTTTGTTAGGGGGGCCGTTTGCTAATACCTGATGAAGTATCACCAACATTAAGCTTCTTGAAAATGAGCTTGCCTTGCTAATCTAAGGGCTGTGGAACCTCCGGGATTAGGGTGCATAGTAATGACTACATTTGGTTCCAGACCACCTGTCTGTGACAAAGGGCTGGGGAGTTGAGACTTCCCTGAGATATACTCTGCATAGGAAAAGAAAATGGAAAGAAATATGCCTCTCTCCAATGCAGATTTCCTTCTCAGGCAATGACAGTTTTCTCCCTAGAAGCTTACAGCCTGGCAATTTTTTACAATGAGTATTTTTCTTGTCTCACATTATCTCCAGATTAAAACTAACACCTTAACTAATGAGTACCGTTTATTATAAAGGTTAAAACCAACGTTAGGTGATGAATTGGAGTAAATTGCCTACAATTTTCTAAAGTTTATGACTCCAAAAAGCTTCTAGATCAGTAGTTCTAAAAAAAAAAAATTATCAGATTCACTCTGGGAACTTGTTAATATCTCAAATTCTGGGCTTTGCCTTTAGAGATTCTGATTCAGTAGTACTGACATAGAGCCTACAGATCTGTGTTTTAACATGTCACAATTCTGATGCAGGTGTTCTTAAGAAAACCCTTCAAGAAATACTGGTGGAGTTTCTAGAGGTTTGGAATTTAATCTTTGGCAGCCATCTTAGCCCTGTGAGAGTCAGACAATAAGATCCACATGAAAACTCCCTCCGACTTTCTATTCTCTTTCCACATGTGGATTCTCATTCACGTTTCCGTGGAAGTCAATCGCTCATTTTCTTTCCATGTGTGAAATTGCTGGAGGCTTTGTATTTGCCCTGGAGATCCACTCTCCCCCTTCTCTGGCCTGCCTTGTGTCCTGGAGGCCAGCCTGTACGGACTGCATCGGCCAGTGTCCTGTGCCTTCAGAAGGCCAGTGGGGAGAGAAATCAGCATATCTATTTTCCCGTGCTCCCTTCCGACAGAGCTAAAGTTTGTCAGTGGCTGAGTTCCTCTACTAAATTCTTTAGTAGAAAACATTATAGCTATAGCTCATGCTGGATTCTGGTAACTGCTTCCTTCTCATGCCCCTGCAGGTCTAGGTGACTAATCACTTCCTAATATTGTCTAACCCACTGTTTGTGTAACTCTGTTCATACTCTGTCCCATGGTTAAACTTCCTTCAGGTACCCCTTTTGAGTGTGACATATTTTTCCTGAGGGGACCCTGATCAACATACTGAATAGCATTATACCAGCTTCTGAGAAGGCCTTGGAAAATAAAGAATAGTAACAAACAATTATTCTCCATTGAGACAGGTAGTACGATAGCAGTATGAACAGAGTAATGAGTGAACATAGTAGAGAAAAATAAGAATCTGTCTTGGGTAGTTGGGAAAGACTTTTATAAATGAGTCAACATTGCTACAGGGCCCAGGAGAGTATTAGGAAGATTTTAGGTTGAAAAGCAGAGGGAACAATCCACAGAGCTCTCCTGAACACTCATTGGCATCACGTCCCCTCAAGCCTCCATCATCTCTCTCAAGGGTTAACACCATAGTTTCCCTTCGTTCCTTTTTATTCTTCTCCACTCCATGCTCCACACAGCAGAACAGTGATCTTGAAAAAGAACATAGAGAATAACATCAATGAATATGCATTTATAAGTAAAAGAGCAACTCAAGAGTTTCCGAGTTCTCATAACTAAAACTTGGAGTATGTAGGAGGTAGCAGTGGAACGTAATGATGCACGCATGCTAAATAAAAACTCAGACACTGAGAAATCACAAAAGCTTTTATCGTAGAGGAGTGACATGATCAGATCTTGACTTCAGAAGCTCTGGAAGCAATGAGAAAAACAAACTGGAGGAAGGAGAGACTAGGGGGAGGGAAAAAAAGTATTAGGAGCCTCTTCTCACATGATAGGTTCTCAATGATCTTGTATTATAGAAGTGACTTTGTTGTCCATCAGAACTATTCTTTGAAACAGATCATTTTCTACAACAACATTACCTTTCAGTAAAGAGTATGGAAGTCCGTAGTGACAATGTAGACCCCAGATTTTACAGTTGCCTAGGCCTGTTGTCCTGAGATATTGGAAATTCTAAATTGCTTTAATATTGTCTTTTAGAGAAACATCTGTCATAGAAGAATACTTAAACTTCAAAATTGCCCTAGAATTCTCATAATTATAGTTTAAATCCAATGTTTTTGAATTTTCTTTTTCTGTGTATGTATATTATATACATTATTTAATTAAATTATTTTTTCAATAAATTCTAACATAGGTATTAAATACATATTATAATCATGGCAATTTTCAGTCGCTACACCTTGATGAAAAGCCCCAAGTATGAAACACTGAGCTTGAATTATTTCTGAGCATATTTGATTATTTACTTAAAAAATAAATAGGGTCTTCGGTAAATTCACTTCGAATCATTTAATTGTACACTTTAGCATACCTTTTAACTCTGAGTTACTCTGATTAGAAAATTCAGTTTAGAAATTATCTTTTTTCCATTAATTTTTCATTTTTATTTACTAAGAACTTGGTCTCCACAGTTATATCTTATGAAGCATATAGCATATATTCATAAAATTCAAGAAAATCTTTAACAAATATGTCACATCAAGAAATCAAGAGTGATTGTTTTTCATTTTTCTCTTTTCTTCTAGGATTCAGTTCATAGCTATTTATTTATCATTTAAATGCATTCAACTGAAAAAGAACATTTTCCTGCTGAATATAGAAACCATCAAAGATAAAGATGGTGTTTTTAGTGCCTGCTAACATTGGGTCTAGATTTATCTACCTTGAAAGACACGCCATTTGTCAGAGGCTTGTTTAGCATGGAAAATCCTGTATGACTAGTACTTGTTTCATATGTGTTGGGCAACGGGGAGGCAAAAGGAGAGAATCTTCAATAACCCAAGCATGCTAATCTTTCACTTGAATGACAGCTTTAATAAGTTCTCAAAAAATATAATTTTTAAAGACATTTATAAATTAATTGGCATTAAATGTCTTTTAGGTGCTAAAGACATCATGAGTGTGTGTGTACATGTATATATGTGTTTTGATGGAGGAAAGAAACTTCAAATATTTTTCTCATTTAAATAGCTTGTGAAATTTCATTCCTTCTAATAAGCAGTTCCAATTGATAAGACCATTTCCCACTGCCCTGACAAGTGTGAGTTAACATTGTCCTGGCCTCTTCCCTGATATCCACTGATTTTTGTTCTTGCTTTCTTTCTATACACACAAAAATGCAGTTACTATTTATGTATTTTCTTACTGCATATTTGCATATTTGCTTATCCATTTAATTATTTTATTTAAGACGTGAACTTGATAAAACACACCTAAACTGGTAACAAATGATTCAGCAGAGTATCCCCTACCTGGTTTCATTGATGTCTCAGGAAAAATATTCTTACATACATTGATGCACAAATATGCATATTATACATGCAAATTTCAAAATAAATTCCAATAAGTTGAATTGTTAGATCAACAAATTTGCGTGTTTTAGGTATTGCCAAATTTCCATCCAAAGGTTTTCTATTACCACTCAGAGAATACCCATATTCTTTATCAACAATGTCTCATTAGGCATTGTGATCTTTCAATCACACAAATGAAACTTACTAGTCATGATTTAAACATAATTGCATTTTAAAATTATGATTAAGATTAGGCTTATTTTCATATGTTTTTAAGCCATTCCTATTTGTTTGCCCATGAGCTGCTTGTTCACATTATTTCTTTATTTTTTAATTTGTGTGTTAGTCTTTTTTACTACTTACAAAAGATGTTTACACAATAAGGAAAATAGCCATTTGTCTATTATTTTTCCCTAGTTTGACATTTATGTTTTTACTTTATGACTGTATTTATTTCCACATTTGCATGTAAGAACTTTTGGTTTTTAGTTAACAGTGCAAATCTGATTGCTATTGACTACTTTTTTCCATTCCTTTGCCACAGAGATATTCTTTTCCTGAAAAGGTGTCAGGTCCAGTACTTCATCCTTCAATCCCACAGGGTTGGCAGCTCTTTGACATGGAAAGGGGCCAAGGTGCTCCTGAAAACCACCCATACTGGTACACACAACCATTTTCTGCTTTAAGCAATAGGGTGCAGGGATGGTATTGATTGTGTGCAGGAACCCCAGCTTTGGAAAAGTCTTCATCCAGAAAAATTACAGGTTCTGCTCTCTGAATCCTCTCTTGATCTGTCCAAGTTTCACTGTGTAAGGCAGCTTTGCTTCACAACTTGTGATTTAGTTGGTAAGCAGTTTTCTAGTTATTCTAGAGATAAAGTTGTCTGTCTTTTTTATTCTTTTGTTGTTTCTTCATATCAGACAAGAAGGGGAGAAACAGCTTTCTTTTTGCCACTGTTTCTATTTGGAAGAACCAAATGTCATTGTTCTTCGTCTGAGCTTGAGGTTTTCTATGCTTGTATATATGTGTCATATTTATTCATTTATAGCCTATTTTTTTATTCAGATACATTTCTTAGTTTTTCCTGGATCAGGAGTTCTAAAATAACAGGGATCGTGTTCACATATTTTATTTGTACCAAAATTAAACAGTGTCATAACCCTGACTTTGTATGATGCATGTTGTCCCTTTAGAAAGAAGAAAGTTGGTCAAAAATACAATACTCTGGGGCTTGTGACATCTAAACTCAAAGATGAATATGTGGAAGTGGAAAAAGAGAAGGTGACTTGTCTAGACACAAAGCAGGGGGCCACTCAAGGACCTTACCTGCTTAGTTGGTATCAGCGAAGAGAAGAATGCTAATTGCCTCTTATAAAAACACATTCTGGAAAAATGGGTGAATTTAATGTCCTAAAATGTTTCCATAAGAAATACCCATATTATTATAACTTGGGGGTATCCTTACGAGTATTCTGTGTACCCTGGGATTTAATGAGAAGTATGATGTAAGCAGATACATCCAGAGACTAGAGACCTCCATAACAAGTGAGATTTAGTAAAAGTGAGTTTTTTTTTCCTTCAGTTGCCAGGAAATAGGGTAAAATCATCATTAATAAAAACCTTCCTGAATTTTACCAAAACCTTAGAACTTTCTTGGCTACCTTGAGCATCATTAGTAACCATCATTTGGGAAATGGATATATTCACTGCTAGGGAATGATTATGAAAGATTCTAAACAGCAGGTTAAAAGTCCTATCTCCTCCTTAATTCTTTAAAATGGAGATGAAGACCTTCATCACAGTATATTTTTTCATAGGTGTTTTGTAACATTGTAGACTCTAAGGAAAAAATGGAGCTAAAAAAAATACTATTCTAGCCTCTCAAAAGCAAATCTATAAAGCCCCAGGGGTCTTAATCTAAGGGCATGTCAACGTACATAATCATCCTTACTTGCTTCACTTCAAGGAAAGAAAAATTATTTTCTCAACAACAAAAAGCTTCTGCATATTTCTGAACTGACAAGTCACTTGTCACTTTGTCTTGGACAAAGAAAGGAGGAATATCAACTCTGGCTCCATAAGTTTATTTTTTGCTATTCAGTTTTCAAAATATTTGTGAATTGAAACCTTTCAAACAATATTTGTAAAGGAAGCCCAAAATATAAAAAGTAAGAGATAGGTGTAATGTGCTTCATATGGACATGAAGGCAAGGTAGGATTCCAATGATTCAACTATGATCCAACTCTATTTCCACATTAGCCCTTAGACAATCTCAGTGCAACCCTAGGACTCCATGAGAGTACTATTTTAAGCCTACTGTATGTTCTGCTAAAACACAGATTTACTATTCTTGATATTATGGTAGTATAGTATGTCACCAGTATGTAGTACCCCCCCCCAAATGATATGTCCACATTCTAAACCTGAGAACCTGTGAATTTGACCTTATTTGGAGGAAGGGTCTTGCCGGGCCCGGTGGCTCATGCCTGTAATCCCAGCTTTCTGGGAGGCCGAGGCGGGCAGATAGCTGCAGCTCAGGGGTTTGACACCAGTCTGACACCAGCCTGACTACAGTGAGACCACGTCTAAAAGTCTTGAAAAAAAATAGTAAAGGCAAAAAAATACACAAAACCAACAAAACCCAGCCGGGCTCTCTGGCAAGCACCTGTAGTCCCAGCTACCCAGGAGGCTGAGGCAGAAGGCTCGCTAACAGACCAGGACCTAGAGCTCGCAGTAACCCACCCTCACTGCACTCTACCCAGGACTCCAAGTGATACTCTGTCTCCACACACACACACACACAGACAAAATACAAGGAAACTGGAGGAAGGGTCTTTGCAGAAGTAATTAAATAAAAGATCTCAAATTAAGATCACCCTGGATCATGCAGATGGACCCTAAATCCAATGATAAGAGTCCTTATAAGAAGCACACAAAAGAGAGGCATACAGGAAGAGTAAAAGAATGTCATGTGCAGATGGAAACAGAGATTGGAGGCATGTGACCACCAGCTAAGGAACACATGGATGTACCAGAAGCTGGAAGAGGCAAGGAAGTATCATCCCTAGAGCCTTTGGAGGGAAGAAATGTATCCCTGTTGGCATATTGATTTCAGATTTTTAGTCTAAAGAACTGTGAGAAACTAAATTTCTATTATAAGTCAGCCCGTTCTTGATAATTTATCATAGTAGCCACACAAAACTAATACAAGTGGTTTCATTTCTTCTGTAAATGAATTTACTAGAGGTTACCAGAATGGCATCTCTGCCCAATAAAAGTGAATAAAAGAGCAAAATAAAACCAGTCTTTCATCAAATCATTACTAGAGTGATTATTTAACATATTATGGAGCATAAAGCCCAGAAAGTCTCATATCCATCCACTCATCTACTTCTTCACTAATTTTGGGGAAGGCACTAGGGTACTCTTCAGAGGACCTAGTGGGGAAACAAACATCTTAGGTCTCTGTTCTTATGGAATTTACTTTCTAGGGGAAGTCATTAAATATTAGGTTTTCATAATAGCATATTAGAAGTTTAAAAATAGATTCTTTAAAAAAAAAAGAAAACCTTGACAGACATTATGAATCTATGGAAAAGAAAATACTTTGTAAGCTAACACAATAATACCATATGATCCTTTTCTTAGTCCTAAAGGACTTTTGAAGGTCTAATCAACCTAACGGGTGCCTCTGTGTTTCTCACAATGTTCCATGTGTAAGAAGTTGCATTATTTATTCCACTATTTTCTAATAAATTACCATGTCTTTAGAAAAGCAAATGGGAGAAAAAAATAAAAAGAAGCAGCTGACAAATAAATGCTAGAATAGATGAAAATGAATATTTAATGATGTGACTAAGTGTAAGGGTATGGGGTGATTAGAAAAATGTTGAGAGTTTTTCAGGGGGTGGTTTAAGCTTTTCTTTCTTTTTTGTTCATGCCAAGCAACCTCAGGCAATTGAGACTCAAGAGGTTTTGTGGTATGAACTGTGAGGCCATAACTCGGTGAACTAAAACACAGCATATGGCAATTAGTGGCATGTGGTTTCCTTTAAGCTATTAATTTGGCCAGTGTATCAGAAGCACCTGAATTCTTTCATCTTATTATAATTTGGTGCAATAGAGGAGGTACAAGGCAAAGAAGGGCATTATAGGATAGGTGTTCCAAACGCACTGGTACTCAAATGATGAAAGAGGAGGAGCAAGAGCAGGGTCCACAGAACCTTTACCTCACAATGCAAATTGGACATAGAAGAGCAAAAGCCAGGAAAGATATATGGTCCAAGGAAGTAAAAGGCTGTGGGTATCAGAGACTCTTAAAATTTTGACCCATTACCCTTCATCATTTTACATTTTTGTTTTATGAAGTATAACAGGTGTTTCTTGATGTGTGTCCTTGCAGAGGAATTGAGTAGTTGTGGATTGTTCTCCTATATATTTACATTCTAGGGGAGTCTATCCTCTCATTTTTTAGGTTTCATCTTATGAAAAATATTATACATTAGGAACTCAAAGATATCCTCAGGGCATTAGGATAAAATCTCAAATGGAATAATTGCTTAAGAGAGATCATATCCTGCCATCTTTAGCTGAAAAATTGCCTTCCTTTTGTAAAATGCATCACAGTATCACATTTTCCTCTTATATTTATGCAGATATTGGGATGGCATGTACTCCTTGTTCAGTTATCAATCTAATCCCCCAAACTAGGTTTTTACCTCATTACTGATTAATCATAACCAAATGTAAATCTGTAGTAAATCACATGTGTTCTGTGAACATAATTGTTCCTATAACCAAACCTATAATATTTATTTAAAAAGCAAGACTTTAATTATAATTTTTTGTCTTATTATGAATTCATGAAAATAATAATAATGTGGTATTATTTGTTGAGGTTATATGTGCTAGATAATGTGTTAAGTAATTTACATGCTTATTCTATTTATCCTCAGAATGACTTTACTAGGTAGGTATAATTTCTAGGACATTGTTTATTGTTTTTCTTCCACTATAGCTAGCCATCATTGCATAAAACCACTGTCTTAAACTGAAATTTGTATGTGTATAAATCTGTTCATTCTGCTGCTGTTTTATTTAATAATGGAGAATATGGTACAAACACAAGTGTAGAAAGTGATGAAAACAATAGCTTGATAAAATACTGTATGCATATATATGGCTTAGCTTATAACTTGCTGATAGCCTTATTTCACAAATTTAGTCAGAGAAATAAAATTACTTACATACCTCAAATGAAATAAACACAGAAAAATCATTTATATTTTGTGGCACTCAAAATATAAATGAGTTCTATTTTATTCCATTTCTTAGTTTAGCAAGCTGACTTGCATACTAACAATTCTGTGAATGCAATCTTCTGGTGTCTTTTGGTTCTCATCATTCATTATTGATGTAATATTTTTGCTATGTTTTTCTTTCATTCTCTATGTTGATGGTCTACAAAGAGCTATGCTTTAAAGGCCCATCAGTGTAATTCTACAATTACATTTATCTATCCTGAATGCCTTGGAGAGTCATCAGTCTTTTAGGGGTTTAGAGTTTTATGATATCTACGTATACTATTTCTCATTATTTAATGTGTATTTATAATCCATTTCTTTGAATTCAGTTATAAATCACAATATTCTAGTGTGGTCAAAAACATGATTTATAATCTCTAGGGAAGATAAATCCCATCTTTTACTGTATTTTAGTGAAAATATGTATTGAATTTAGGAGTAAGATATATTCTTTATTAAAAAAAATGAAAGTCATAAAAAAGATAAGGAAATTTTTAGTGAGATTGTATAATTAAATAATAATAAATATATAGTATGTGTGTATGTGCATATATGTGTGTATATACATATATAAATGTGTGTGTACGTGTGTGTGGAGATATATATATATATAAATATATATATATATATATATATATAAATCCTATCTCCTAAATAAAACAAATACTTAACATTATTTGTTTAGGAAGTCATCAGTGTTGATTTTTAAATTGTGGACTCTACAGGATCAAAAAATAAATCACTTTTAAATCCAGATTAATTAGATTTCTGTATAAAGGTAAGACATTGAAAACAAGGAAGTGCCCATGATGTGCTCAGTAAGGTACTGTGGTAGTTAAATATGACATGACCTCAGGCAATGATTTGGCTGGGGAGACAAGCCTAACACACATGAAAACCTTAGCACTAACTCTAAGGAAAAATAAAAGCTAACCTTAATTAAATGCCTCCTATGTGACAAGTCCTCAACAGCTAGCCCCTATCTTCTCATAGAACCCTCATAACAGAAAACTGTCCCAAGCACTGAGGAAACAATGAAGAGATTACTTGTCAAGAAGGATTTGGATTACAGAGGTAAAATGGGACTAGGAGAGGAAGATCAGGCGGGGGATTTGGAGCAGGAGCATGAGGCAGTTTCCACTTAGTTTTCATATTCAGGAAAATGAACATAGTACTTTTGAGGGTAAGTCCATCCTTTCAAGATCCTCTGGAATGACAGAGTGCATGCAGTGAAATCCTCATGATAGTAAAAGGGAACTCACAGTGGCTTGGTGTACAATGCAGTGATGGGAAAAGAGAAGGAAAAAATTCAAGTTGAATCAAGACTTTATTTAACTTGATTCCTCTTAGGAAAGAAGGATAATAAAATGTTCCAAATATTTTCTAAATATAATCATTTAAAAATGGTATATGCATGGTAGGTAGTTGATTATGGGAGTATGTGATTGGAGAAACTAAATAGTGAATTATTTGTGACAATGTAGAGATCATTTTGATGGTAAAAGACTCAAATGGAGATCTCTAATGGCTATTTAAATCAGGGGGAGCTAGTGTGTGTGTGTGTGTGTGTGTGTGTGTGTGTGTGTGTGTGTGTGTGTGTGTCTATAATGATAATAACGATGGAAGCCACAAAAATATGCTCAAAGGATTTATAAAGAGAAGAGTAGGAACAACTAGAAATGCCTAAAGAATGACCACACACATTTAAGATGGGGAGAAAAAAGGAAAGTCAACAGTGGAATTGAATTCATAGCTCAGAACGATGGAGCAGTATAATGTGTACCCCCTGTTGCTTTTTCCTGTTTTCTTCATACATTTAAACACATGTTGATTCACTTAACATGTACTTACAGTGTTTTCTATAACTAAATCCTTATACATTAAACATTTGTAAACATTTTACATGATAAGAAATTTTATTAGGTGCTATTGATTTTAACAGAATGGGAATTAGGTTTGTCTGATGTATAGTTAAAAGCAGGCAACTCCGTGGCTTGTAAGTATATCCTTTTACTTTCTCTCTGTATTTGTATGCAGTATTTACAAATTTATTCATAAAATAGTTCTGCCAGATTCTCTTCCAGCTGCAAATAGAAAGCACCTTCTTATCTCTGATGGAAACTTTCTACAAGTATCGACTATCAGAATTTGGCCCGAAGTGCACGTCCCATAAGTAAGAAAATAATCTAACTAGAATGTTGGCCCAAAAAATTATCTCAGATAGATTCAAAGAATATATTTCTTTTGCCCAGAATTATGAGGTGTCATGCACTCTGTCCCAAAACTCTTTGGAAAAAACCAAGCAAATTTCTCTGTTGACATGTTTCTTAAAGTCTTGATCATTGATTTTCTAGGGTAGCTATTTAAAAAGTAGCTCTACAGAACATTCAAACTCATCTCTACAATTTGATTTTTCTTCAAAGAATAGTAATCTGCTACTTTTCTTTATGATTGAGTGCTTATGAGATTCTTCATTTTCTCAAATTTTAAAACTGTTAACATATATGTATATATGTTAATATACTGTATGCGTATGCATTATATATAGAGATACAATGTTGCTTTATCTGCATTAAGTTTGCCTCATGTATGATGAGTCCTTGTGAACTACATATTTGTATCTTATTCAGATCAGCAAATCTTTCTTCTATTGTGTCTTTGAATATTGTTTCGGTGCCATATCATTTGTTATCTTAATAAAAATGATTAGAATATTGAATTTCAATTATCTCTTTTTTAAAACTGTCATCTTTTCTCTGAACATTGTCATCTATTATATTTTTCCTCCTCCTTCATATTCTGAAGGAGGCTTTCAAAGGTCTTCTCAGCACTTATTTGATGTGCTGTGCTTACTCTCCTCTTCATGGCTTTTAATATTTTAAAATATGTGTTATTTCTTTTCTTACACCTTTTCTTTATCTCTGCCTTCATAAGATTTAGCTCTCAATAAACTCTTTGTGTTTTCATTTTTGTACTCTTCTTACTTCATTAAGTAAATGTTTTTATTCATTGCTCTCCCACTTTATTACCAACTACTGTTTAAAATATACATTAGTCTACTTCCTCTCACATCTTGTTTTTTTTCTTTTGCTGGGAATCCCTTTGAACCTTCCTCACAGTGGCATTTCCTGATGCTGTTGCAGAGTGTGGGCTCAAGCCAGACCATCTGGATTCAAAGTCTTAGTCCACCACACACTATCTATGTGACTGCAGAACTTTACTTAATTGTCCTTTACCTCAGTTTCTTCATCTATCAAATAGTGATAACAATAGTAACTCTCATAGGATTGTGATGAGGATGTAATGCATACAAGGCACTTCAAACAGTGCCAGACACAAAGTACTTAACAAATGTGAACTATCATTGTTCTCAGTTATTACTCTGAATCATTGTTTGATGTAGATTTTGATATTATCAGCTCTGTGATCCATTAACCTGAGGGACATGGGAAGATAGCTGTCACTTGGACAATCCCAATAGAACTTCATTTCTGCACAGTTTCTCTTCTGTGTTTGCTGAAACTGTCATGTAAGAAGTTTGCTGCATCGGATGTGTTCTCTGCTCAATTGCAACTCAACTCCATGCACATGATGTGCTGTGTCTGGCCTCTGCTGTGTAATGCTTACACAATGAGCCCTGACACATTGGGGGAGAGGTAGAGAAATGAGAAGAGAGGTCACACCCTACACTGGGGAAAGTTCTAAAGTTCTGGAAAGATGCCTAGCACTCTGTAGAGGAAGAAGATATCCTCAGTACTAGAAAGAAGTAACACTAAGAAGATTTTTACATCTTCAGACTTTCTATTTAGGATAAAGTGTCCCAAATCATGGTGGTCAATCTTATTTTTTCAGAGGAGATGTAAGTGCAGAATTCTTTTCTACCCAAGTATCTATATTTGTTTCTAGCCCAGAAAAAAACAAAATAGTAGAGAAAGAAACACAGGAGTGAAGAGCGCTAATGAATAAAGTATGCCAACATGATTTAAAAAATATATATCTTTCCATATGCAGAATATCTAAAATAAGGACTTCAAAATTTGTGATAGGTATACAATACTTTTTACTAATTTTGTCGAATTAAAATTTCTACATTTTTTTCTTCCTTTAAGTCATTTTGCTTTTATTCCAGGAAGAAAAATTGCCTTTTCTCATGAGGCTAGTTTTGTCAAAAGATGTACAATATATATTTCAAATCAATTTCTTTCAATCCACCTTGAGTGCCCCTTCCCAGAGTTCAAAAGGCCATCATCTGTCATGTACTCTATTGCAGGAAGCAACTATCGAGTCTTCCCACTTACACTCGTGCTTTTTTTGTTAGCAAGGCTGTAATCAGAATGTGCCATTCCCATGCTTATAACTCTTTCCAAACTATTTCCTAAGATTCTCCAGGTGTCCTGACAGTACAATTTACTTTTAAACTCAGAACCTACAAACTCGCTTTTTCCTTTACTGGAAAGTTTTTTCTTATCACATCTTCCCTTCCCCACACCTCCCTCTTTGTCTGCTATATAATTCACGTCTGTGTAGTCAAAATTAGTTTTTGTGTCCTATGTTTTTTTAACTAACACTTATGATTTTTCTTTATAGCCTTATCACAATTTTTAATATATAGTTATCTGCATGATTACTAGCTTCATTCTGTCAATCCAAAAAGATTGTAAGTTCTTTGAGAGTAGGCTCCATGTTCGGTTTTGTAAGGATAATATCCATAACATCTAACGGTGTATGACACAGATTAAGCAAAATTAGCCACCAAAACATTTTATGAATTAATAAATTTAAATTTTCTAGGCTTCTAATTTAGCTTAGCAATACTAATAAATTCAGAGTGCCCAGCAATCAGTGGTAATCTTTAGAAGTTTCAAGATATGTTTCCACCCCAATCTTTTTGAATTTGGTTGCTTGTAAAGTTCCCTTAGAGCTTTGAAGGAAGGCAGCAGAAAGGAGAAAGAAAAGATAGCATTCTGACATCATAAGAATAATGAAAAGTTTCATCACATACTCTGCTTGTTTTCCATATCACAGAGGCAAAAAGCTATTTGATTCATGCTTTGTGCTTTCTCAAGGTAAACCACAGTTTAGCAATATCCCATTTTTAAGGATTATGAAACTACAAATTTCTTTTCCCATGTTTAATGAGCTTTTGTTTATTGGACTTCCTTTTGTGAGATCATTGGTTAGTCACCTCCATGTTTATTCCTTACTCAGCATGAAACTATTCTACCCCAGCTTCTTGATACATATAAAAAGTTGACATCTAATATCTCTTACCTATAACAAAATTGTTATAAAATTTGTCTTTGAAATAAAGCATACAGATAAAATCCTAAAAATAGAGATGAGTACTATTTCATGTTCTATCTTTACAATAAAATACAGATAGAATACTAAAAGTAAAATCTTCTATTTCAAATATTTGATTTGCTGGTAGTTGAAAATGAATCTCAATTTGTTAAAATTATGTCCTAAAAAAGTCTTACATTGCTTTAATAACATATATCCAGAATAAAGTTATGCAGTTTTACGTGTTTGAGATTTTCAAATATGATTTTTGCATTGTGAATCATCTTTTTGTGATGCTTTTATGCATGTTATCCTTACTGTTTTTTGTTGTTTTTTGTGAAGCCATTTATTTGCAAATGAAAGATAGTACTTACAGAGGCATTCTTTTTCTCTAGTCAGCTTTATTAAATTATAATACTTACAGGGTTTTCTATGAAATATTTAGTTTTAGCTTATTTCTAGGTTGTGATTAGTCTCAACTGCCCATCCCCTCATGGGAGATTAGACTAGCCATTGTCTGCACTAGTGCTTGTTTTTCCGAAGTCATTCTAATACAGAATCACTGCAGAAATGTGCATGCCCTTGGGCAAGTCATTTAGCTTCTCTGTACTCTCCTTTCTCCATTTATAAAATGGGGATTAAATGACTTCCTTCTACCTACCTATCAGGAGTGCTTAATATAAAATTAGATAATAGACTTGACAGGACATGGAACATGAAACCCTTGTAATAAAGCATGATAATCCATTCTAAGGAAACCAAGCAGAAAAATGTGTGCACAGAGGCTTTTAAATATAGATTCTTTAGGTGACTAATTGCATTCGTGAATCAATTTGCTATCAAAAAAAAAAATGTGGATCTGAAAGTATCAGAAAATTATTTTATATTTCTATTACAAAAATGTTTACTACCTAGTGGATATGAATTTCATAAATTGTACTCTGGTTTAAAGAGATATGTTCATAACTTTAAATCAGAGACCATACTAGAAACTATAGGTGACCTGTGACTTATAAAGGGTCAGACTATACAGAGAGAGAGATATAAGGTAGCCATTTTCTATAGATAAAGAAAGAAAGAAGACCAAAAGAGGAGTTCTGACAGAATATTTCTAAAACAGAAAACTCAGGAAAAAACTTAGAAGATCAAATCTTAGGAAACATTGATTGGTAGAAGACAACTCCAGGTTTTCAAACACCTGTAATGTGACATTACCACATGATTTTCTGTTCTTTCTGTCTTTAAATTTGTTTCCTTTTTTTATTTTTCCTATATAAAACAGAACCAGAGAAATTCAAAGGACAAATGTGATCTTTTACCAAAGAGACTGTAAACACACAGTTAAAGGTCTCTTTTACTAGAGAAACATCAAAGGTTGAATGAAAGCCTATAGCAAGAACTTTTAAGACTAAGTTTGCAGGATATGCCAAAGTATATCGGATTCATGGAAGAGGCCCACTTAATGAAAATTAGAGTGAGTTAAATCCACAATAGCCTGAGAGAAAATCAGGGTTAAGTTAAGCAATGAATGACAACAATTAAAGATATTAAAATGGAAAGACAAGTGTATATTGTATAAAATCAAATTCCAGAGAATTAAGTTTGGTATTCTTTAGTATTTATTTTCAATTGCTTTCTTAAGGATATCCAGCTTTCAGTGAGCAATCATGGTCACATGAAAAGGATACTATGATATTTGATTCATCATACCTAGAGAAATATTTTAGTTTTTACTCTGTTTTCATAGTTGGGTTAATCCTTTGTGCTGACTGCCTGGCCTAAATGCAGTAGAAATTCCAGTCCTACATATGGAAGAACACAAAGATAGGTGCAATGAGCAACTTTACCCAGAGAAGGGTAATCATCCAGAGTTCCAGAAAGAGTAGCTATACATCCTCCTCTGTCGTTCTAACAATAGAATTCTGAAGACTACTGTAGAGATTTTTCTTGTTTTATCTAATTTTTATTTACCATTTTCTTTTAAATTTCATTGTGCATTTCATTAAACCAATCAGTGATATCTGAAATTGTATGTACTCTCTGGACTACTTTGACAGAGTAGGTTTTTGAATGTAACAAGATAAGTCAACTTGAGTTGTAATATATTTCGGGAAATCAGCTCACTACAAATTGTGGCTGTAAACATTGTACTGCAAATGCTTTGTAGTTTTCCCCCAATAAAAAAAAAAAAAAGAACAATGAAAGAATATTGTGAACAACTCTAGACTCACAAATGGGCCAGTTCCTTGAAAGAAATAATCCTCCAAAACTCATTGAATAAAAAATAATAATCTGAATAGGCCTATGTTTATTAATGAAATTGAATCAACAATTAATAACCTTCCAAAACAGAAAGAACCAGGCCCAGATAGTTTCACTAGTAAATTCTACCGAACATTTAAAGAAGAAATGATACTAATTTTCTATAATATCTTTCAAAAAATAGAAGCAGAAGAACACTTCCTAACTCATTCTATACCCTAGTACCAAAGCAGAAAAAGATATTATAATAACAGAAAATTAAAATAAATATATAAATCCTCAAGCAAATTGGGAGATTTTAACATATCTTTCTCAGTAAGTGCTAGAACTAAGAGATAAAATGATAATAACAATATAGAAAATGTGAACATTGCATACTTCACATACATTAGTAGATAGCACCATGCCCAAGAATGACAGAATACACATGAGCATTTACCAAAACTCTCCACATGCTGCATCAGAAAGTAAGCCTTGATACATTTCAAAAATTTGAAATAATCAAGAATACATTCTTTAATTGTTGTGCAATTAAGCTAGAAGTCATCAACAAAAAGACAACCGGAAATTTCTAAATGTGAAAAATATTAATCAACAAGCTTCTAAATAACACATAATAAAAAAATTAAAATGAATAATAGAATAATGGCCAGCAAACATATAAAAAATGTTTAACATCTCTAATCATTAGAGAAATGCAAATCAAAACCACAATGAGATACCACCTAACCCCAGTGAGATTGGCCTCTATCAAAAAATCCCAAAACAACAAATGCTGGTAAGGATGTGGAGAGACAAGAACACTCTTACGCTACTGGTGGGACTGCAAATTAATGCAACCTCTGTGGAAAAGAATTTGGAGATTCCTCAAAGAGCTAAAAATAGAATTACCATTCGATCCAGCAATAGCATTATTGGGCATCTACCCAAAAGAGCATAAGACATTCTATGATAAAGACACCTGCACGCGTATGTTTATGGCAGCACAATTCACTATTGCTAGGTCATGGAAACAACCCAAGTGCCCATCAATTCATGAGTGGATTATTAAAATTTGGTATATGTTTTCAATGGAGTATTACTCAATTTTAAGAAACGACAGTGAGCTAGCACTGCTTATATTATCCTGGATTAAGCTTAAGCCCATTATTCGAAGTGAGGTGACACAAGACTGGAAGAATAGACCCCACATGTACTTGCCATCAAATTGGTACTAACACTATGGGGCTCAAATGGTGGTGGTGTTCACTAGGGATTCAGGAGGTGGGGCGTAGACCCACGTCTGAGCGATGTGGTGGGCACTGTGAAGGGGAGGGGCATGCTTGAAAAGTAGTTGGGGGAGGGAATTAGGGGTCTCAATATGGGGAAGGAAATCCTCTAAAACTGATTTATGTGATTAACTGTACATCTTGGTAAATTCACTAATAATCATTTAATTGTACACTTAAAAATGGAGTAAAGGCATGATGTGTAAAGTATACTTCAATAAAGAAGAAAAAAAAGAAAAAAATAACAT
>CAUYRT010000166.1:0-27892 GCA_963574885.1 Lepilemur ruficaudatus
AGAAAAAATTAGCCGGGCATGGTGGCACATGCCTGTAGTCCCAGCTACTTGGGAGGCTGAGACAGAAGGATTGCTTGAGCCCAGGAGTTTGAGGTTGCTGTGAGCTAGGCTGATGCCACTGCACTCTAGCCTGGGCAACAAAGTGAGACTCTGTCTCAAAAAAAAAAAAAAAGTTAACTCTTGAAAACAATTTTCAAATTTGCTAATAAAGCAAAATCTAACCCTGTACAGTATTTAAGAGACATACCTACAGCACAAGGTAAAAGTTAAAAACAAAAGGACTACATAGCTATAAAAAAAGAATGAGGGATAACTATATATTGCTATGGAGTGAGTGATCATCTGGATATACTTATATTAAGTAAAAAAAAAGTGGAGAAATATTTGTTACTGTTTTAGAACAAGGAGAAATATGTGTATGTTTGTGTATACATACACATAAATAATATATACACTTATAAAATTATAGAATATATGTAAATATATTTGCATCTATGTGTATATCTACTAATTGTTAAAAATAGAAGAATAAGCCTTTCTTTAAATGTTTACATATAAGGACCAAGATGGAATAGGATGAGAAAAAGAGATAGAGGCTGGACTTTTTTTTAATATCCTTGTTTTATAGATTTGACTGTGAAACTATTTTACCTATGTATAAAAACAATGAAAAATTTAAAAGGCAACCCCTAAAACTTGAAGTTGAAAATAAACAGCAAATGAATCTAAATGTGTTATCCATTTGGCAACATTAACACCCAGAGAGGAACTATTCCAAGTGACTTTAAAACAGTAATTCAGCCTCCACCCCCGTGGATTTGTACCCTAACAATAAAAAAAACTAAAATAGTTAACTGTTTTCAGTAGTCATATCATGATGGTAATGTTGGTGTTGTAATTCACTGTTGTGAATGTAATATTGGATAAAACAAATGAGTCATTATGTAATATTCTAATTCTGTTACCCCCAGTGTCTTGAGAAATAGAATTCTTCATATGCGAGACAGCAGATACAAATGTAGATAGAGATATATGTAAAAACCCAATGGTCCTAATTTTTAATTAGAAGAACTAGTGTAAACTCATGATGTACTTTATATTTTTATCTATTTCTCCATTCATCAATCTGTATCTTAGCTGTACCCACACATACTATATCAAGACTTGCTATGGATTGACAATTAGTGGATTATAATGGATATACTAATAAATCTAATATTTTTAAATTTTTATATTTTTAAAAGGAGACTAAAAGAATATTAGATATTAATGTGAGCTTTTTAATGAGTTGTGGCTTCAATTAATCTTGGTGTCCATAAAACAAACTTGATAACTCTGGTGAAAAGAAGAGTAACTCAATAGTAATCATATTTGCTCCTACTCTGTCTTCTTAAACTATACAAATTCCCAGATGAGTTGTTTGCTGTAAGACAGGCTTTATAGGAAAATCAGATTTGATATGACCTAGTTATAAAAGAATTTGTTATAAATAGATCCAAATATATTTAATGTAAGTATATATAACCATGTAATTGCAGTATTTTGGAAAAAGTATCTAAGTTGTTTGTTATTAATAGATTTAGTAGTTTTTAACATATAATATTTAAAATAGTCCATCTTCAAAATCAAGCTTGTTTTGTATAAAAAATGTTTTAAATAAAAATATTTATAAATATTATTTCAGATTGCTTTCTGTATTATTTTGGCATTTTGACAGTTTATAAATTATAAAATGGGTTAAAATAGGTTTAATTTCATTTAACAGTTAAGGCCTAGTTTCCCATTGTTATTGACCCTGCACAAGTTCTATATTTAGGAATATAAGGATTCTCTCAAAGGAAAAATGTCTGTAATCAAAGGCCCTAGTATACTAAATATTATAGGCTTCTTTTTAAATATAATATAATATATAAATATGATATAGTTTTAAATAAATCCTGATTTTTAAAATTTATACTTTAATTAAACGGTAATGTAAAATTGGTACTGCTGTCTAATGTGTAGAAACTTTTTTAATTGATTAAATGTGATATGAACTTTAAAATAGCACGTGGGAAAATTCTAACATAGCCAATTCTAATTTTTGTTATATTTAGGTTATTAATTATTTTTTAATTTTCACATTGGACAGAATCTTATACTAATGACTATTTTAAGGTTCTAAACATATCTGATCAATTATAAGACTGTTTACATGTTTAACACTTTATCTTCAAGTAACTTATTTTTTGAGAGTATAAAATATAAATTTATTTCTCTCTTTCTTCCATCAGAATACAGTCGTTTTGAAGCTAAAATACATGACTTACGGGAGCAGATGATGAATAGTAGTATTAGTTCAGGGTCAGGTTCTCTTCGAACTAGCCAGAAGCGATCCCTCTATGTCAGGTAAATGTTTTTACTTCTAATTATGGCAACTCTTTGTTATTTATGTGTACAAATTCTTTCAGATTTTTCGCTGGGACTTAGTTTTACTATAGAAAAATACATTGTAAATTACTGAAATGGTTTTTTTCTGATTGATTCCATGGTATTATGTCTTTCAGGAATTAAAATATTATATAATTTTATCAATGAAAGTTATATAATCCCTTGCATAATAATGTTATGATAAAGAAAGAAATTTCTGTGGACCAGAAATTTTTCTAGATTGATGTTTTCATAGTGACTACAAGCTTACTATGTCATATCATCCAACACTTAGGTTTACTTGTATTCTTTTATAATAAGATTCTCCATTTAAGTAATTACCATGGCAGTTTCCATAATATCAGAGGGAGTATATGTAAATAATAGCTTAAAATATGAATAGACTCAGTAAAGAATACATATTCGGGAAATTTCTACATGTATTTTTTTAAACACTTGGGAGAAAACAAATGTTATTTTTCTATAAGGTATAAGATTACTGTAGCAACATAGATCTATTGATAATAATATTAGATATTAGTATATAAACATTTTTTATTTCATTGGCTAATAAGACTTAATATAAAAATCTCATTTGTATTCTGCGTATTTTTGCTAACACTTTGAAAACTTTATTATACCATTTTAATGTTAGTTAAGCACTATAAGTAATCTGAGCTATTTATTAATTATTCTCTCATTCCTTCTGATCCTGTTGAGGTACTTATTCTTAATATGTGTCACTCTTATCCTGATGAGAGATGATATACATTATATAAATAGACACGTATCTTGTATATGTGTTTATATAAATATATCTATGTACAAGCATATACTTTATACATGTTTACATATGATATGACTTACAGTCTCAAATCATTTTATTCTATGATACATAATGAAAGGAAAATTTTCTCAGTTTCTTCTTTCATTCTATTCCTACCCCTTTTGTTTCTTTTATTCTACCAATGATATGGGAATCTTAAATGTATCAGATTTTTGTCTCCCTTCACCAATTGTTGCAATACTTACTAAACCCTTGTGTTCCAAAGTCATTAAAGGTATTTTATATAGACAAGTCATAGAAAAACGAGAAACACAGATTTTCTCTCTTTTTTTTTTTTTTGTTTGAGACAGAGTCTCACTTTGTTGCCCGGGCTAGAGTGAGTGCCGTGGCATCAACCTAGCTCACAGCAACCTCAAACTCCTGGGCTCAAGCAATCCTTCTGCTTCAGCCTCCCAAGTAGCTGGGACTACAGGCATGCACCACCATGCCCGGCTAATTTTTTGTATATATTTTTAGTTGGCCAACCGATTTCTATTTATAGTAGAGATGGGGTCTCACTCTTGCTCAGGCTGGTTTTGAACTCCTCACCTTGAGCGATCCGCCCGCCCTGGCCTCCCAGAATGCTAGGATTACAGCCATGAGCCACCATGCCCAGCCTATTTTATTTATTTCTACACTGATTTTTGTTATTTCCTTCCTTCTGATAACTTTAGGTTTAGTTTGTTCTTCTTTTTCTAGTTCTTTGAAGTATAACATTAGGTTGTTTATTTGAGATCTTTCTTCTTTTTTGATGTGGGCATTTGTTGCTATAAATTTCCATCTTAGAACTACTTTTGCTGCATCCTATAAGTTTTGGTATGTTGTGTTTCCATTTTCATTCATCTTAAAGTTGTTTTTATTTCCCTTTTGATTTCTTCTTTGAACCATTGGTTGTTCAGGAGCATGTTGCTTTATTTCCACATATTTGTGGATTTGCCATATTTTCCTGTCACTGATTTCTATTTTCATACCATTGTAATCAGAAAAGATAGTTGATATTATTTCAGTCTTCCTAAATTTATTCAAACTTGTTTTGTGACCTAACACGTGATCTATCCTGGAGAATGTTCCATGTGTACTTGAGAAGAATGTATATTCTGCTGCTTTGGGATAGAATTTTCCTATATGTCTGTTAGGTCCATTTGGTCTGTAGTATAGTTCAAGTCCAATATTTCCTTGTTAATTTTCTGTCTTAATGATCTGACCATTACTGAAAGTGGAGTGATGAAATCCCCTACTATGACTGTACTATAATCCAACTCTCTGTTCAGATACTTTAACATTTACTTTATATATTACTGTTCTAATGTTGGGTACATATATATTTATAATTACTATATCCTTTTAATTAATTGACCCCTTTATATTATATAATGATCTTCTTTGTCTCTTTTTATAGTTTTTTAATTAAACTCTATTTTTTCTGGTATAAGTATAGCTACCCCTGCTCTCTTTTGGTTTCCACTCTTTTTTTTTTAGAGATACAGGGTCCTGCTCTTGTTCAGGCTGGTCTCAAACTGCTGAGCTTATGCAATCCTCTCGCCTCAGCCTCCCAGAGTGCTAGGATTACACGTGTGAACCACCACACCCGGCCCTTTGGTTTCCATTTGTATGGTGTTTTGTGACTGGCTTCTTTCACTTTGTACAGTATTTTTAAGGTTCATCTATGTTATAGCATAGGTCAATACTTCATTCCTTTTTATGACTAAATCATATTTAATTCTATGGATAGACCACATTTTATTTAGCCATTCATTAGCTGACAGACATTTGGGTTATTTGTACCTCTTGGCTATTATGAATAATGCTATGAACATTTGTGTATAAGTTTTTGTGTGGAACAACCATCTTTTGAATGTTATTATTTCATTTTCCTACATGAAGGAACTGGAAGCTGAATCAACGTGCCCTTATTCATATAACTAGTAAAATGCTGAGCTAGGATTTAACACATAGGGTACAATTAGAAAACTTACCAATGACAGAAAGCCAAGTTTTGAAACAGCTTTGTGGAAAAGGAGATATTTAGATCGAGTTTAAGGGACAGTAGGAACCAGCCAAGGAAAAGTCTGGGGAAAAGTAGTCATAGGAGAATGCAGTGGAGGGAGAGGGCTTTCTCAGAAGAGCCTGGACCTGATGACATGTAGGATCCAGGGACCTGGACAGTGTGGGACATAAAGTGGAAAGAGGAATCAGTGAGGGATGAGATGGGTAGGACTGGCAGGGGCCAGGTCATGGAGAATATGAAGACTGTCTAAAAATTTGGGTTCTATCCTGAGGACTACAGGAAGCCATTGTGATAGTTTTGAGTCATATTCTCAAGTTGTGTTTTTTAAATTCCCCACTGGCTACAGACTCTAAGAGCTAAAGGACTTTGAAAGGGAAAAGCTGGGAAGATGGAATAGGGGAGATAGCATGTGTTGTTCCAAGTAAGGGAAATGTATGATACAGAGGGAGAAAATTTTAGAGCATTTAGGGAAACAGTGAGTAGACTGCCTTCATTTAATCAGGCTTGCTTGATGTCAGAAAGGTATTTGGAATATGGAGAGTTCTTACATGGCTTCAGTTTCTTCTGGCTTAGACATCAACAACTCTGGACACCTTCCTTAACCACCTCAGGCAGGTTTAGATATCACTCCTCTTGCTTCCACAGCATTCTGGGCCTACTGCTGTTGTAGAATTTATTGAAAGTTATGGTAGAGGCCAGTTATGTGACTGTCACTCTCAGCTGAATTCTGTGAGGGCCGATTCTGTTTCTTGTTCATCATCATATCCAAACTATACGGGAAACAGTTTGGGGCCTAGCACACTGTATGTGCTCAATAAATATTTGAGGGTAACGTTGTGGATCTCAAAGCTCTTGGTCCTAGCATACACTCAATTAAGTGTTCTAACTCAGCAACTGGAATACTATAGTACTTATTTACATATGTGTTTGTCCTTTTCTACTAGGCCTCTGTAGGCCTAGGAACTCTCTTTGTATTTCTAGGACCTAGATCAGTGTCTGGAATTGATATGTGTTTGTTGCATGAATGGTTAAGTAAAAGAGTGAATGACCAGACAATTGAGAACACCTGTAGCTCAAGAAAAAACATAAACTATTGGAAATCAGGCCACATATTCTGGCAGTTCTACTTTTGACAAAATTGGCAAAATAATTCACATAGCTTGGAAATAATCCCCTTTCTGCGAACAAACAAGATGTAGGTCTTATAGCAACAGTGCTCAACAAGCAGGATCTACAGTAAAGTATCTGGGAAAGAAATGTCTAGCAGGTGATATAAACCAGGCAAAAAAGTAAGCGGCCTCTACCTGGGATTCAGAATACAATTCTGTTCCCTGAAGTCCCTCTTGCTGACGTGCTCACCAGCCAGACTCTGGACCTTGTCTAAACCTATACTATTGTCTGCATCTTTCTGTATTTGGCTACTTGTCTGCATGGTTTGGGGAACATAATTGCTTTTCTCTGTCGTGGACACTCTCCTTAGGCTTGACTCCTTGCCAGACCAGACTAGCTTCACTCTACTTCTCTGAGCCCCAGATGTGCCCATCTTTCAGATGGGGCTAGAATAATACATGACCAACAGGGCTGTTGAGAATGAGGCATACATGTGAAAACATTTAACATTTATTCATTCTCAAATATTTATGCAGAACAGAGAACCTATCCATAAATATTTGAGATATCACTCATACAGTGATACATGAGATACAATCTTTGACCTTTAGGATCTCACTGTTGAGCTAACGAGATCGAGAAGAAAAACGGCACTGCAATACAGTGTGCTAAGGAAGAAACTCTGAAGTATACACAAATTGCTCTGGGCTCACATAGGAGGAGATAGTTTAATAGACCCAGTGAAGAGCAAAGCTGGTCAAGAGCCCTCTGAGGGTCTGCCTGCTGCCCTGGTGTGCAGCCAAGGAGCCTCTTTGCCACAGCTGAGAGCAGGGCCACAGCTGTATGAGGATGAAAGGAAGAGAGAGCGCAGCAACCTCAGCAACCCAAACTTCAGATTAAAGACCCAATAGGAAGCACACATCTTACCTCTCCTCTGCGAATCTGGGTGCTCCTTATGATTCGCTCTAACAGGCCAATGTGCTGCATGAAATGGAGACTATTTTCCTGTAATTGTTTATTTTCTTTATCCAGGAAAAGTACTCTAGGAATGGCATAAATCAGTGGCATGACTAAAAATTTCTGTATCGTTACTCAAAATCCACCTCCCATTAGCTCTGGATCTTAGACCACTATCCAGATTTTAGAAGCAAATTTGGCAGAATAATTCCCACCATATTCCAAGGCCAACTAAAAGTCAATAAGCTTCTAGGCTATACATGATTACTGAATACATGTGCAAGAGTATGAAAGGCACAGTGGAAAATTCAAGGAAGGATATGATCCCATTTAGAGATGGGACTGAGACAAGAGACTCTGTATCCCTTCAAATATTGTAGTTACATAACTAGTATCTGCTTCTGATTTCTCACATAGAAGTAAAAATAGTAGCAGCAGCAGCAGCAGCAGCGGCAACCATTTACTAAGTACTGACAACGTACTTAGGCAATGTAACCTACCCATATGGTAAGCACCTAAAACTTTTCATGTAAAAGCTTATTTTTATTTATTTATATTTATTTTTCTTTTTAAGAAATTTTTAGGCCAGGTGTGGTGGCTCACACCTATAATCCTAGCAGTCTGGGAGGCTGAGGTGGGAGGATCGCTTGAGGTCAGGAGTTTGAGACCAGCCTGAGCAACAGCGAGACCCTGTTTTTACTAAACATAGAAAAATTAGTCAGGCATGGTGGCGCATGCCTGTAGTCCCAGCTACTGGGGAGGCTGAGGCAGGAGGATTGCTTAGAGCCCAGGAGTCTGAGGTTGCAGTGAGCTAGGCTGATGCTACGGCACTTTAGCCTGGGCAACAGAATGAGACTCTGTCTCAAAAAAAGAAAAAAATTAATGCATTGGTATCCTGTGAGTTTCATGAATGTAAGTCACTTCCGTGAGCTTGATTCTCTCTTGGTCTGTCTTGATTTCATAGGTATCAAATGATAAAAATGAGTGTCAGCACACACAAAAGTGACAGGCCAGGTCCTCAGTGAGGCAGTGCCACTATGAAAGAGCCTGTATAAGTAGCCAACCAGCCTCCTCCATATTTTTCTCTTTAATTTCACAATTTCTGCCATTTGTATGATCTGCTGAAAACAGCAGACAGCAGAGCAGGCTCTTGTAGCATAGGCCACAAACTGAAAGGACAATCTCTTGAACGATTTCTTTGTTGAGGGAGAAACATCCTCTTTGTGGAGTTCACTGGACCCCAGGCAGGACTGCACCTACCTGCTCTGGATTGAAGATAGCATCCATTTGTTGCTGTGGATCAATTCTTCTTGCTCTGTGAGTTGCTCCAGAAGCTTCCTTTTCTCTAGAAGTAGGATATCATTTTGGGTAGTGATCTGGTCCTGGAATGCCTTCTCCTATGGATTAGAAAATCCCCTAATTACCACAGCAGGAGAAAGAATTATAAATTTAAGAGCTATGATTGTGCCATGGCACTCCAGCCTGGCAACAGAGCAAGACCCTAACTCTTAAAAAAAAAAAGCATGAAGGCAAGACATTGATCATAAGTTGGCAGTACAGAATATTTTCAGTGTCTAGTTTGGTTTAGCAACACTATGGGTCTTACATACACATTTTTTGGCGGGCGTAAAGAATTACACATTCTTTGTATAAAGAATTGTTGAAAGATGGTGCAAAGAAAAGAAATGAAAACAAGGTCTATGAAGAGGTCACAGATAATTTTAAAAATGAGTGGGCTTTCTCTAAATGGCCAACCACCAGCATCACTGGTGAATTCTTCACCTTTATTTTTGTTCTCACCTTTTCCACTTGTTGTTGCAGTGTTCCAATTTCTCTTTCAAGCTGTTCAATTCTCTCATCTCGTAGTTCCACTTCATGAGTTAAATGATCCTTGACTTTTCGAAGCTTGGCTTTGTGCTGGCGATGTCTCTCATTGTAGTTTCTATAAAAGTAAATTTGAGTATAGGCACACCTGAACATAGTTAAAATTTATTTTGCCTCCTCAATATGCACCTTTCTTGGGTTTCCTCTTCTTATTTAACTCAGGGGATACTTGTCTTGCCTTGCATCTTGTCCCCACGTTGAGGAATGGACCAAGGATAACCCCCTACGTAACACCAGTTTTTATCACTCCCAAGGACTCAGATATTTGGCTTCCCTTGGTCTTGAACTGATGGTTGTCACAGGTTTAGCATCTGAGTTTAATTTAGGAAACTCCTTGACTTCTGACCCCTGACATCTAAATTCTTAATCCTGCCCCACTGATTCAGTCATTAATTTAAAATTCCCTAGTTCTTGGCTATACCCTTGGATACTGATACACCTACTTCAATCTTATCTAATTTCCAACTGACGGGGCCTGCTCTCGGTCCTTGCATTGAGTCGGACTTCTAAATGTCAATTCTATATACATCCATGCTCGAGAATTTCATTCTGACATAAATCTGAGTTACCACCAATAGGCACATGAAAAGACAACAATCAGCCATTAAAAAGATGCAAATCGAAAATACAATGAGAAACCACTTCACACCCACTAGTGAGACAGAGCAGAGATCCCTCTTAGGGGTCTTCTGGGCCCCCCAAGCATGGAAATATAGGAAAAATCTTGAGTTCCTTTAAGGGAAATCTCAGGTATCTGCTAGCTTTGAAAAGTAAATGAGCAAAACCTGATAAGCAAGACTTTAGTAACAACAGTCTCCCAGGCTGAGTCACAAGGTGTTTTGGTTCCCTATAGAAACTAAAAGATAACAGCTTAACATATATTCCTGAGTTGTTCTTCAGAAACCCCCACCAAATGGAAAATGCTATCAGGTCGACCTCTGAGATAAGAGGGAGCTGAGGACTGAACTCTGGCCACATTCCTTTTTTTTTTTTGAGACAGAGTCTCACTCTGTTGCCTGGGCAAGAGTGCCGTGGCATCGGCCTAGCTCACAGCAACCTCAAACTCCTGGGTTCAGGCGATCCTCCTGCCTCAGCCTCCCGGGTAGCTGGGACTACAGGCATGTGCCGTGCCACCGTGCCCGGCTAATTTTTCTATTTTTTAGTCGTTTGGCTAATTTCTTTCTATTTACAGTAGAGATGGGGTCTCGCTCTTGCTCACGCTGGTCTCGAACTACTGATCTCAAGCAATCCTCCCACCTCGGCCTCCCAGAGTGCTAGGATTACAGGCGTGAGCCACTGTGCCTGGCCAGATTATGTTCTTTTTGTTCAGTGTTTTAGGGAAAAAAATGGCAGCTTCTGGGTAACTCAATAGATTTTGACATAAAATATATTGATTTTTAGATTAAGGATTCCAAGATGACTTTGGTAGTACTATGCTTGGGGTACTAAAGAGATGTATGAACACCAAAGTCTTCTGTCAACCGAGTTAGAGAGGCTACGGTTTTTATTTTTAATATACTCTTTAGTCTTCTCTATGAGCATCTCTTCTTGTCTTCTCTACATTGCCTGTGTTCATTAAATGAGCAGATAAGATTTGGGGGGTATGGCAATTTCTTAAAGGTATTTTCTTATGGGAAGTTGGGGGGAAACGTTGAAGATAATAAGGTTTCCCTTAGTAAATATTAGGAGAGTGGATAAGAGGGAAGAAATAGAGAGCTCTAATTATCATTACCCAACTGTGACCTCATTCTAAACTTCTAAACCAGAAGTTTCTTTTCTTGTTACAATGCTTCCTGACTATTCTTCAGGCTAAATGACTCCCTCTTAGGAGAGAATGAATAAATATACACTTGGCAAATTGTTTGAGGAAGGCTGCTGACTCTTGATCTAAGAAATCTTGAGCAATAGGAGACCTGAGTTTAAACATCAATTTGTATCTGAGTCACTATTTGAAGAGACTGAATCACTCACTTGATTGAATCACTTAACTCTATAGTCTGAGGTATGGTACTAAAGAGTATGGGCTAGCTGTACATACATTGTATACTTGAGTATGCAATTGATAAATCATTCTCATTAAAACAGAAAAATATTTGTTAAGTGCCTAATAGTGTACAAGATTTGGAAACATTCAGAATATGTAGGCTAAAGATTAAAATAAATTAGTGCTTGTTAAGGAACAGGTGAGATGTCTGTTATTATAAATAGGGAGGAGACTTACTATGTATTAATTGTCAGGTTACTGAAGCTGTGGGTGAATTTGGTATGAATGTTAAGAGTAGCTTCTCTGCAAGTACTCAGTAGTAGATTGAAAAGAGGCCACTCTATTTACTTGAGCAGAAATGTGATTGTATTAGTGATATAGTGTTTTGTAGTGATAAAACATTGTTGAAAAGTTTTAAACCTTTGGAATCTGACTCATGATGTCCTGATATTGTATTCTTTTCTATAATTAGAGTCAGAAATCTATCTTCTAGCACTGAGGAACAATAGATTTGGGTGGTCTGTGGTCAGACCTATGAGTATTGTAGACAAAGGCTAGATATGCTATTATTTTTTAAAATAATTTTATGTTGTAGTAGTTCTAAATTATTCATTTTAGCTTGATATAAATAAGCAGAAAGAAAATTAACATTTACTACCTGCCAGTGTTGTATATCAGGCCCTTATATATTCAGTCATATATATCATCATTAAAGGTCACAGGAAGCCTATAATAGGTAAGGTTTCCATTTTGGTCAAGAAGCAAACTGAAGTTCAGATACTGAGACGGCAGAGTTGGAATGCACACTGAGGTCTGTTAGCTTATGACCTTTCCATGAAATCACCTAGCCAAAAAGACAAACTAAAAAACTTAAAATCAGGTAGGATTAAAGGAAACGAGGCAGCTTCTCTTTAATTTCTTTTGGTTTCAATGTAATCTATATCTACAGGAACAAAAAGTGAATAAAATCTATTATAGAAAGATATCTGTATTCTACAAGTCTGTTGATTGGGGTAGAAAGAGATGAGATTGGAAAATGTGTATTAAGCAGTATGTAAATTCTAGGTGATAATTTTTCTGAATCTATTGATTTGTTATTTGTACGATTAGCATCATGTCTTCTAATCTGTAAAATATGTTACTATTCTTTTATCTAGTTTATAGTGATATCAAATTATTGAAGAAGTTTATAAAATTCTTAGGAAAGTTGCTATAAAATACAAAGTTTCTTATTTCTGATCTCATCTGTGTTCCTACTTTGCTCGTACCTTAATTACTGAATCCATCATACTGCATCCTCATCACCTCTCTACTCTGATACCTCTAGCAGAAGGTGGGTTCCTTCAAAACAGGGACCATGTCATTGTGATATCCATAGTAACCTGGATGGTGTCTGAAATACAATAAATGCTCAGTAAATATTTATTGAATAAACAAACCAGCAAACCATAACAAAAAGATTCATCTTTCCGATTCCAGTTTCTGTATTTCTAAAATTAGAAGATAATAATATTTTCCTAGATTGCTTATCAGGAGTGTATATCTGCTCATATACTATTTACTGGAGATATTTACCACAGACATAAAAAGTTATCACGGTGATTAATAAAAGGGTAATTATGACACACAATTTTTATTCTGGTTAAAATCTTTTAAAAATCTAACCAATAGACTTCAGGGAAGAAAGGTAGGATATTTGAGGTAATATGGAGTTGTAATCTCCACCCTTGGGCTGTCAGGTTGAGAAAAGCAGGCTCCCACACCAGAGATGAGACTAATCTCTCACTAGGTGGCTCTCTTTCCCGCGAATGGGCGGCGTGTTGGTGCGGGGCGGGATCACTGGGGGCATTGTACTGCCGCAATCACTGAGCGTCATGCCGCATCGTACTACGTGTCTGCAGCATGAGGGGCACAGCACACTTTCTATTTCGTTAATGACCATCTGTCCTTGGGATTTATTTCAAAGTAGGCTCTACTTTCGTTTCCTCCAAACTTGTACGTGCTGTTCCAAATGAACATTGGTCCAGTCTTTCAATAGGTGCGGTCTCAGGGAAGTATCTATCTTCAAAGTGCCTCTTCAGCTAGCATGGAAAGACGGCAGGAATCAGGTATTCAGATCAAACCAAACCAAATCTAAATAGCTCATGAAAATCCTCATTTTAACTATCCAATGAGGGCTGCATTCTTGGAAGGTTTTATACCTTTACATATCCTAAAGTACTTTCGGATAGCTGCTTAAATGACTCCACAATACGAATCGAAAATAAAATTTGTAAAATGTTAAATAATTACTTCAAGCCATCACAATAATGACTTCTCCAGGTATTTTTCATACTCCATATTATTGACCCCGTTCTGTTTTTTAGCCCCAAACCTGACAAAATACACGTAACATTAAAAAAGATTTGTTCTAAGAATGAGAAGTCTTCCTAGACTCCTTTCATCTGCCTTCTTGCCAGTGTATCTAGGGTTCTTCTTGATACTATTTTACCCGATGTTTTCCCCTATAACCCAAAAGATACAGAGTGACAAGCTGTAAAACACCGCAGACCCGTGAAAGGAGGAAGGTTGTAGAGGAGGGAGGAACTTGGAGGTCTGCCTTTAATAATCAAGTGGTCCCTCGTGGTATAGTGGTCAGGATTAAGAACGAAAACAAAAACAAAAAATGAAAAAAAAGAAAGAAAAATAATCAAGCTGGATCCCCACTGGGGGGTGTCTCTAAGAGGGATGGCAATAGTAAGCCTGTCCGCTCGTCCCGGTTCTGAAGGCTTGAAAACCACTTGTTAGCCTTCTAGGATATGTTCCCACCCTCACCCTGGCCTCCTCTCGGCAGGCTCGTGGACGCTCGGGCGGGAGGGTGTTATGCTGGATGGGGTGGATTTTGAGGAGGGGTCAACCGCCAGATAAAGTCTGAAGTCCCCGTCTGTCGGCAGGAGACGGATCGTGGCTGTCGTGTGCCGCTCTCCTCCCTTAGGGACCCCGTCCGGGAGGGATCCCGCCTCCCAGAGCCCAAGGCAGCTGTGGGGAAACCCCTTGCCCTTCCTGGCAGCCTAGAGCTGCCGCCTCGCCTTCCCGTCTCCAGCCCGCCGCCCACCAGCCTTCCAGCCCTGCATCTTCTTCGCAGGCCAAGCTCTCTCCACGTCCGGCTCTGAAAGGAACCTATGGAAGTGGTTCCCGCCCGCGGGCGGGTGGAAAAGCCCACGGTGAATGCCTCGGGGTCTCCCCCCAGTTGCTGCGGGAAGGGGGAAGGGAGGAGGAAATGGACTTCACCGCCCGGGAGAACTACCTCGATTCCAACCTGGGAAGCCAACCTTTAGATAGAAGGGAAGCCAAGGGGGAACCCTGGGCGGTTTCCCGGGAATCCATTCGCTAAGGGGAGGGTCACCCTGTCAGCACACACCAGTTACTATGACAATGCAACCACAGCCATCAGTTGTCATGGCAGCTACTTATCCAATCCGATTGATTTCCTTTCTTTTCCTCCCTGGGCGCCACCCTATCCCCTCCAACAATCTCTCAGCGTGCATGGGGAGGGGCCGCAGAGAAGGGGAGGGGGTTCTTCGCGTCACTCCGTAGCGCGAGGGAAGACGAGAGTCCAGGGACTGGCGGGCGGAACTGTAGGAGGAAGGGGCGGTGTTTCCGGTGGGTAACAGTGGAGGAGTGGAAAAAGGAAGAGAGAAATCGGGTGGAGTGGAAGGACAGGGGAAGACTCTGAGTGTAACTCCCGGTTGATTTGGGCTCGATGTTCCCGGTGAGGCTGGGATTGCCCCCTCGCACGGGAGGAGAGGGGTGGATTGGTAGGAAGCCTCCAAACGCCACCAAGAGGTCGCTCAGCAGCTGCACACGGGCCACGCAGCTTGCTGATCCCAAGAGGGAGCGCTACCGATAGGCGGAAATCACCGGGAGGGACCAACGCTGCTGAAATCTCGCGAGAGGGACCCCTACTTCCTTCCTCCGCTTCTCCCTCCTCGTTCCCCCGCCCCTTTTCCTTCTCCCTCCCCCTCCCCCTCCCGGGTCGGAGTGTCCCTGCGCCCCACGGGTCGGAGCCGCAGCTAGAGCCGCTTTCCCCGCTCCCTCCCCCTCGCTTCATTCACCCCCCCCCTCCCGCGCCGAGCGAGGAGGAGCCGGAGGAGAGGAAGATGGCGGCGGCCGCCAGCACCCGCGGGGCCGAGGGGCCGCTCCGAGGAGCCTGAGAGACCCACGGAGGCTTCGCGGGAAGACGCGGCGGCGGAGGATGAGCCTGCAGAGCGCGCAGTATCTCCGGTGAGTGCCGAGGCCGGCCCAGTACGTAGAGGGAGCGGGCCGAGGGTTGGAGCATGGAGCAACAGACACAGAGGTGGTACGTCCGGGGTGGCTGGGGAGTTACTGCGTCCTCTTCCCACCGGGCGAGGAGGCGGGGGCTGAGAGGGGGTCTGCGGGAGGGGGCGGAGTGGGCACACACATGCCTGTTTGGGCGCCTGGCTCCTGCCGGCCAGGCTGAGCTCCAGGGAAGCCGGCCGGTCCTGGTGCGAGAAGGGAGGTTGGGGAAGCGTGAGAACGTGTACGGCGCGCGCCAGGGGTCTCAGGCTCGCTGGCTAGGGGTGGGGAGAGGCACCCAGGGAGGCGGCGGCGACCCCGAGTGGAGGTGGGTGTGGAGAAGTCTGATCCCCGTGGCGAGGGAATCGTGGTGTGGCGTGGGATTGGCTGGAGCGATGCATGAAGAGAGGACGGGGAGGAAGTCTGCACACCTGGGGTGTTGTGGGAGACAGAGGAGGGGAGAGACTGCAGGAAACTGGAGCTTGTTCTTCATTCTCAGGTTGGGAGTACTGAGGAATAATGTCGTCTGTAGGTAGTTCGCGGGCTGGTGTGGGGAATGAAGAGGGGGCATGGATGGGGAAGTGAGGAACGGGGGAGGTACTATGGACGACGTTGGGTTCTCCAGAAGAAACTGGGTTAGAATCAGTATAGTGTCAGAAGATGCCATTCTGAGAGTCGTGTACATTCTTTACCAGTGGTGTAAGGAACTTGAATGTCGGAGGTAGAGTGACGCATGGGTACAGTGTATGTGTGTGTGTATGTGAGGTGTGTGTCTGGGGTTGGAGGAGGGCGGCGATTGATGCACATTTCAGGAAGAAGGTGCAGAGACACTGGAACTTAGTACATGATGGGGAGAGCATGTTGAATGGAAAGACACCAGCTGTTGTGCAGCCAGAAAGGTTCCATGGAAGCAGAATAAGAGCTTGAAGGTAGAGGTAAAAGAGGGTCAAAAATCTTGACGGCAGGGAAAAAGAAGGTTGTTAGAGCCTGAGATTAATTGGGGAGTTGCTACTGCTTAGAAAAGAGGAAGACCTTAAAACTCCTTTTTGTCTCAGGAGCGGAACTAAGAAAGGCAGGCCTTATGGGAAGATGTTTTTTTAAAAAAGTGATTTCATACCTTGTGGAGGAGGGAATTGGATGGGGTAGAAGTCTGGAATGAGCAGAAAAGTCACAATAGCTGTTTAGTGAAGTGAAAGTATTAATGCATGGATCCCTATGTGGATATTGCAAGAGAAGGTGTAAAGTTACGTGATACATAAGGTGACTATTCTACTTTTGTGAGTAGTAATAGTTTTATATTAAGCATAGTGTGGAGAGGAGGGAATGATGAGATCTTTGAACTATGCCTGAATGCCAGCATGTATGCCCCATGACCATAGGGCAATTGAAATGATATCCGTCTGTTGAGGCCCTTTGTTATCCCTGTATTGTTTAATATATCAGATAAACTGAATAAATATGACAAAAATCTGTGGTAGGTGCCGTAGGAAGATACAGAAACCATCAGGGTAGTGGTTAATCTTAAGGAATTTGCAGTTTAGTGTCTGTCTGTTGGGCAAGTAAATTAATAATGGCACAGAGTATAGTATAAGTATCATAAAAGTGTTTGGTCCAAAGGCAGGAGATTACCTGAGCCATTGGGGGAATCAGGAAAGGCTTCCTCTGTGCATTTGCTCATTCATATGCTCATGATTCACCAGTTGTTTTGTTGATCATCTGTATGGTAGGCATTGTACCAACGTCTGAGAATGGGAAAGTATCAACTCCACCCTCCTTTTACAGAGCTTACAGTATGTTAGGCTTTAAGAAGAAAATGACACTGAAAATGAGCTTTAAGGATGAACAATATTCTGACAGATGTGGATTGAGAAGAGGGGATTCCAAATGTAAGGAAACTGAGCAGAGATACATGAATAGGGAGGTTGGGGGCGGAGAGGCATTTGGTCCAGTTAGACAAGAATGTAGCATGATACGGCTGGAAGAGTTTAGAGTTTGACCTCTTACTTTTACAAATGAGGAAAGTGAGCTCAAAGAAGTTAAAATTGTTGAGGACCATATAGCTGGTATGTGGAAACTGTAACTCAAATGTAGATGTTCTAACTTAAGCTCAGCTGCGTGTCTGTGTGTTCATCTATTCTTTCCACGAATATGTACTTAGAGCTTGCTATTTTCTAGGTTGCTGAGGATATACTGGTGAACATGGGAGAGTATATTCTAGTAGAAGGATACCATCAAACATGAGCAATTAAGTATATATCGGGTGGTTACAAGTACTAGGAAGAAAAGTAAAGTAACACAGGAATGTACTGTTTTATATAGACAGAGCGTTCAGGGAAAGCGTATTTGATAAGGTCGCCATATTTAAGAGGATTTTAACTATTGTGTTCCATAGTTTACAGTCAAAATGGGTAGAATGGAGAATCTGAGATTTGCTAGAAGGGAATTAACATGTACATAGCTGTGTACTAGGAAAATGAATCTATTTATGTAATGTATTGGTGGACACATAGGGCCATAAATAGGGTAGTGGCAGTCAGTCTAGAAAGGTATGATGAAAAGCAGGTTGGGAGAGTGGTGGTACTATGAATGGTAAGGTCAGTGGGCTTTGAGAAGCTTTTGTGTCAACGTATCTTATATTGTATAAGTTGAAGTGGTAGAGAAAACATCCATAGTTGTGGAATCAGTGGTATACAGATTGAGATGAATTTAGTTCTTTGAAGAATGGAGAAAAGAAACAATGAACACAATGTTTAAATATTTTCCAGCTAAAACTGAACAGGCAAAATGGGGAGGCATAGATCCTGGAGTCCCTTAAAGATTCTTGGAGCCAGTCTTGTATTAGTCTTGTACATTTGTCCTAAGTTAATAAAGCAACTCTTAGGGCTGTTAGAAGTGTGGGACTGAGGTGGGGGTTATAAAGAAGGGCTGTGTCAGCCTGAATTTCCCTCCTCCTTTTCTCGATAATAATTCATTTAAAGTCTGCTGTGGGGAGACTAGAGAATGTTTTCAGAAAGCATTATGTTCACTTTCTTTGCAAATAGAACTGTTGGTTTTTATAGACAATTCAGGGAGGATGCTGAGTATTGCTGAATGAATGTGATTGAGGGTATAGCAGTTATTCTTTGTGACCTTGACTTTAGGAAGAGTTTTCTTGCCTATCTTTGTCAGTGGTGGAAGACCATGACTGAGCAGTTTTTAAATTGCATAGCTACAGATACACCTTCATGTAAATGAAAATTAGTTTTGTCTCAGCTGAATTTTAATTTTTTAGAGTAAATGAGCTGGGTGTCTGGCATTGGAATGGTGGGTTGGTGGGAAACCAGGAAACAAGATGGCAGTTTCAAAAGAGTGAGAAATGAGGATATGAGGTAAGAGACCTCAGTAAGACCAAGAAAGAGAAGGAATTCAACCTCAAGGGGACTGAATTAGTCTCAAGTTCTAGAAATAGAGCAGAGACGAAAGAAAGCAAACCTATACTTTGTATAGGAAAGAAGGTGATATTCTGGGTAAGAAAGTATAATGAGATTTTTGTTGTTGTTGTTAGAAGGTAAGTGCCTTTTTTTTTTTTTTTGTAATAGCAGACACGACTTCTATCTAAATGAGTAAGTTGAAAATACTTTCTTATATTTTGTAAATATAAGAAATGATCCTAAATATGGAGTTTCTAGCCTGAATAACATTGGAAATTTATTACTCAAATTGAAGAGAAATTTGGAGTGTTTTCTCTTTTGACAAAATGAAAGATTTTAAAAGACTTTGACACTTTCAGGGGTGGGGAACCTGTGTCCTCAAGGCCACATGTGGCCTTCTAGATCCCCAAGTTCAGTCCCTAGACTAAATCCCAACTTCACAGAACAAATCCCTTTATTAGAAGGATTTGTTCTGTAAAATTTGGATTCAGTCAAAAGGCTGCACTCAAGGACCCAGAAGGCCACATGTGGCCCCAGGGCTGCAGGTTCCCCACCTCTGGATGAGATAGTAGGTGAGGTATAATACCATGCTTTAAAAGAATAGCATTTTGAAAGAATAGAAATATGGAAATTAACATATCAAAGTCAGAAAAGCCAGGAGTGGGGGGGGGGAGTGTTAAAGTACCAGACAGAGAAGATGTTATCAAAGTTGTTTTGGAAGATGAGAAAGTAGAATAATCACAGCCGCAGGGAATACCAGTCAAACAGGTCAAATCCTGTTATAAAAGGTGACACGGATGCCACTGAATGACATCTGCTGTCCTTTTGGGAAACACTGTTTATATGCTGTACTCCCTTCAACTTTCCTCCTTTCTCTTGTCTTTAACTTCTTCCTATGCTGTAGGTGTTACGGTGAGATCCACTTGAAGTTGATTCCTGGTGTTAAACTTCTTTACAGGAAAGGTCCAGAAATTGTTAGATTTTTGCATGATACATCTGTAGCGAAGGGGCTGCATTTCGGTGGCGTACTTCTTTGTCAGAAACTTTTGTTATCAGAGGTAGAAATAATATAACAGGCAAGGGCTGTTTTCTGAGACAGCGTAAAAATGGTTATCATTTAATTAGGAATTAAAATATCCAATATATTGTAAGATAAAAATGTGTCACCATAAATCTTGGGGCAGAGAGAGGCAAAAGGGATGAGGCTGTATAAAGTAACAAGCAGAGCCTTTTCCTAGCCTGGGGAGAGGAACAAGAAAGATCATGGGAGCATAGGGTGGAATATGTAACTAACTAGGATGGGCTTCAGGTTCTAGAAGGATCTTGTAACGCTAAGCCATTGTCACTGTCACCAGAAGCTTCAAGAAGTTCTATAGCACATGCTGATTTTAATCCATGTAGCCCACTAAGTCTTCGTCTACCTGCCCGTCTGCTCCTCCCCACCATGCACGTCCTTTACAGCAGTGGTCCCTAACCTTTTTGGCACTAGGGACCAGTTTCATGGAAGATAATTTTCTGGGGACAGGGGGTGGGGGTGGGGGGGTTGGTGGTGGTGGCAGGGGCCAGCAGAGCTCTATGGCCTGGGGGTTGGGTACTACAGCTTTACAGGATGTAAAGTAGCTTTCATCCCAGCATATCAGCTGAACATGGCTGGCTAATTTACCAAACGTGGTAAAATTATTTGAAGTAAGTGACTGTTTTTTGAGTCTTATAGGTCTTTGTAATAGTGTTAGTAGCATATTATGGTGCTTGGATATTGACTGGTTAAATTATTTAAATTATTAAATTAGTAATTTCTGCTTTCCTTGTGGTTTCAGTTGGATTCAAAATGTATACTTCCTGTCCTAGCCTATGTCTCATTTCTTTGCTTTCTAACAGCTGCTGTCTTCTACCTTCATTGTAGATAAAGCAATTGCTGAGTTTTTTATTGTTGTTTTTAATGGATATGTTAGAGTAAGATTTGAACCCACTAGTACAGCAAGTTTCTTATGAGGCAGTTTTGCAGTGGAGAATGGTTCCGATTTTAGAAGGGCTGGTTTGTTTTATACTGGAGAAAAATTACTTGCAGCCTCCAGCTTTAGGTGGGTTAGTTTAACTGATAGATCTTGTTCAGAGAATAATTATTAAGCAGATGTCTCATAGATAGTGGATTGTTCATCAGTATGTAGGTATGTTGGCAGATGGTCATCACATATTGCCATTTAAGTTTTGCAATCAAGCTGTATTTTAATTTACTTGCTGTGTTGTTGTGAATAGACTTATCAGTGGTCTGGGGAGTTGTAACTCAGAAGGGCTGATTAGCTGTTACAGGAAAACATAAGGATGGAGTTTTGGCAAATATGTCACATGGTAAGTGAGAACTTGTAACCAGTTCCTTTCTTGTTAGCATGTAAGTGGAGCTGCTTAGGAAGGTTGTTTTTACTCTCCCTTAGACCCAATATTTAGTCTATAGGAAGAGGAGGTGACGCTACTACTAACTGTTTAAGAAAACTTTAGGAATCTCAGGTAGATTATTTAACAACTTTGGGTTTTTTTTCTTGTCTGCTTCATTTGGAATAGAATTTCTTGGCCAGATGTGGTGGTTCACACCTATAATCCTAGCACTCTGGGAGGCTGAGGCAGGAGGATTGCTTGAGCTCAGGAGTTGAGTGAGACCAGACTGAGCAAGAGTGAGACCCTGTCTCTACTAAAAATAGTAAAAATTAGCTCGGTATGGTGGTGCATACCTATAGTCCCAGCTACTCTGGAGGCTGAGGCAAGAGGATCCTTTGAGCCCAGGAATTTGAGGTTGTTGTGAGCTAGGCTGACGCCATGGCACTCTAGCCCAGGTGACACAGTGAGACTGTGTCTCAAAAAAAAAAAAAGCAAAACAGGATTTCTCAACTTTGGTACTTACTGACATTTTGGGCCAGATAATTCTTTGTTGGGAGTGGGAGGGTGTCTTGGGCATTGTAGGATATTTGGCAGTATTCGTGGCCTCTATCCATTAAGATGATAGTATCATTCCTTCATTTGTGACAACCAAAAATACCTCTACACATTACCAAAAGTTCCTTGGAGGTACAAAATTCACCCCCAGTTGAGAACTGCTGATTCAGATAATACGTATAGGAAAGATATATCCTATATGCATAGCATAGGATATTTTTTCATTTTCTTCTTTTCTCCTCTTCTAATCCACAGATCATTTTTTAAGATTTTGGCCAGGCGTGGTAGCTCACGCCTATAATCCTAACACTCGAGGCTGAGGCTGGAGGATTGCTTGAGCTCAGGAGTTCAAGACCAACCTGAGCAAGAGTGAGACCCTGTCTCTACTAAAAATAGAAGGAAATTAGCTAAACAACTAAAAATAGAAAAAATTAGCTGGGCATGGTGGTGCATGCCTATTCGGGAGGCTGAGGCAGGAGGATCGCTTGAGCCCTGGAGTTTGAGATTACTGTGAGTGAGGCTAACACCATGGCACTCTAGCCCAGGCAAGAAAGTGAGACTCTGTCTCAAAAAAAAAAAAAAAAAAATTTTTTTTTCTTATAAGTTTTCTCTTAGATAGTAATAGGCTAGTTACCGTGTTCACACTTTACCATAAACACTTGTATATTGAAAAATTTTTTAAATTTGTGTTTTATTTTACTGGCAATTATTGAATGCTTATTACTATGTGTAGAGCGCAAATGCAGGAGTTGCCTTTGGCAAATTCAAAGATATTGGAGAAAGATATTCAAGTAACTATAATAGCAGGTAAACTGGTAAGTGCTAAGAGAGAGAAACAAAAGTACTCCGTTGAGTATAGGCAAGGAGTTTATCCCAACAGAGTGGAGGTGGGGTGAGGAGGGGCATCTTTGAGGTAAGATTTGATCTGGGTATTGAGAGATGGATGGGACTTTTAAAAGTGGATATTGGACAAATTGACTTTTTAGAGGCAGGAGGAAAAACTCATGGCTCCTTTATTCCAAATACATTTTTAAAAATTCTATTCACTCTCATTTAAACATGGCATTAGTATTCTGACCAGATTTAAGTTTTTCTTAGATAAGACAGGTTTATGGACAGAGAAGTAGAGATGGGGAAGTGGTATTTCTGAGGATTTGATGGCTGGTATAAGCCTCAAAAAGGGAAAAGCAATTTGGTCAGGTAGGTTCCCACAGAATTCCTTCTTTTACCTGTGCTCTTGATTGTATGCCATTCCTCCAGCTTATTTCAATGGTGCTCCTCTCTTTTAGTCTTTTAAATTATTCCCTTTATTAATCTTCTCTTCTGTGAGCCAATCTCAAATTTTCTTTAAACATCCTTTTCTGTTTAAGTTCTGTCCTTTTTTTTTTTTTTTGCTAACCATTTCAAGTTTGCCCTATACTATGTTTTTTTTTTTTTTATTTACCATCTACTTTCCCTTACTCCCTTATGATCTAGCTATTTTCCCTAGTACTTTATTGGGATTGATATTTCCAAAGATGCCAAAGACCTCATAATGGCTAAGTTCATTCACTATTTTCCTTTCTCTCTTACACTCATACTTTTGTTTTCCTTCTCTTTCCTCCTGCCCCCTTCATATCTATCCATCCATCCCACTTGGAAACATTCAGTTTGGGCCATGGTATATCCCAGGTCCCTGGGGATAAAAATAAGAAGTTTTACTAGGCTCACAAGTAAGTATTCAATTACCACATAGTTCATACCAATTATGATGCATGCCTTATGGGAAGTTTTGAGCACTGAGATTCCATGATTCTGATGGCACTGACTGTACTATTGAAATACGCTTCCAAGTGTTACTTTGTCTGCACTTCTTGCAAGTAACAAGAAGAAAACATTGACTTTGGGCTTTAAACCCGGCCACTACTTTTCTCTGTTTTTGGACTAACAGCATCTCTGGGGTCTTGAGTTCTTTATCTGTAAAATAGGACATTGATCTCATAAAGTTCAATGTTAAAATAACAGAGATTTACATGTGTTTAACAAATTCTGGTTTTTTTCAGGCTCCCTACCACCTGTCCCCCTGCCAATTAATCTTTTGCATTGCTTCTATATTAATAGTCCTGAAAAAGCATTTATATGGCTTTCACTTCCTTAAATTCTTTAATCTGTTATTTTTGGCCTTCTATAAAATTACCCTTATCTACCTCTGCCATGTGATATCTCCTTACCCTTTGATAAGAACCAACTGCCTTAGCCAGAGTAATCTGCTCATTGTCTTCTAAACATGGCATATTAATTCCTGCTTAAATCTCTCTTCCCATACCATTTTCCATTTAGAAAATGCCATCCTTCACCAGCTTATTTTAAACTTCACTTTCTTTATGAAGACTTCCTTGTCTACTCTGTTGATTTCTGCATTCTTTGAACCCTGGAGCATTTCCTGTCTCTTAGTCATTTGGTACTTATAATTTCTTTTCTCTTCTTTTTTTTTTCTCTTGACAGGGTCTCACTCTGTCACCGGAGCTGGAGTATGGGAGTACAGTGTGGCCTTATCATATAGCTCATTGCAACCTCAAACTCCTGGGCTCAAGTGATCGTTCTGCCTTAGCTTCCTGAGTAGCTGGGACTACAGGCGTGCACCATCATGCTTGGCTAATTTTTCTACTTTTTGTAGAGACGGTCTCACTCTTTCTCAGGCTGGTCTCAAACTCCTGGTCTCAAGCAAACCTCCCACCTTGGCCTCCCAAAGTGCTGGGATTATAGCTGTGAGCTACTACTCCTAGTCCTTATAATTCCTTAATTTTGTAATGATCTCTTTTTTTATATGTGACTTACTTCTGCAGCTATACTGAGTATGATTGAGACCATATCTCAGCATTTTTTAAATACACGGTATATGCATAATGAGTATTAAATAAAATTTTCATGCTTTTGTTTTTGCAAAATATTTAGGAATACTTACTGTATGCCAGTGCTAGGCTCTGATAATATTAAAATGAATGAACTGATTCTTGTTCCTTAGGGTAGTGATCTCCTAGGGGAGATAATTGTTACACAGATATTTCATTGTAATGTGGTAAAGGCTATGTTAAATGTTTTCAAGGGATGCTGTGAGTATATGGAGGGAAGTGGAACTTTTCCTGCCTGGGGGTTCAGAGAAAGCTTCTAGAGTTGAATACCTGAGTTCAGTTTTAAAAGGATAAGTAGGATTAGCCAGGTGAAAAAAGAAGGGAACTATCCCCTGCCCCGGCCATGGAAAAATTGTCTTCCATGAAAATGGTCCCTGGCACCAAAAAGGTTGGGGGCTGCTAGTATATATAGACTTTGTTACTATCTGTGGTTTCAGGCATCCACTGGGGTTCTTGGAATGTATCACCCTCAGATAAGATGAAACTACTGTCCATGTAATTCTTTTTCTTTTTTTTTTTTTAAAGCCAATTAGATTTAACAGTGGGAGTTATATACCATGTCCGTGTAATTCTGAAAACAACTTTGGGTTGATAGGACTTATTTTATAGAATCCTTACCTCTTGAGAAAAGGAGACAGTATGTTTGAGGTGGAGATTAGGGAAGGAGAAGTTCCATAGAATTAGGGGGAAATATCAGAAATCTTTAGTTACTGAGATTAAATGAGGTCTGTTTGGATTTAACTTTTTAAAGTCTGTCATAAAGAAAAAAAAACTTTTCACACCGTTTTTGATGGTTAGTGTTTTGTCCTCATAGTTCTTGATGGCATTTTCTATCTGTGGTGTCTGTGTTAACTGAGAAGCATGTTTTTAAAAGTCTATTATATTTAAATAACCTCTATATTGATGCATTAATGTCCTTAATCTGTTTCCTAAAACTTTATGGGTTCACAGACCACAGATGTTGAGTCCTTTGTCTTTCTCTTGCCAAAAGGCATAGTATTTCAGTGCTATGTTAGTTAGGATACAGTATATTAAAATGTGTTTATTTTACTAATACTACTTCTTTGAAAGGTCATTAATTATTAGTTTTTTTTAATCAGGTTATCACCTAACCAAATTTTCTTTGAGATACTGTAGTATGAAATAATTGGTAGTGAGATGATCAGAATAAATGCAGCTAGAATATGGTGTTCATGAAAAAAATGAGTTAAAGATTCTTTACTTTGGCCAGGCATGGTGGCTCACACCTGTAATCCTAGCACTCCAGGAGGCCGAGGCAGGACAATCACAGGAGCTCAGGAGCTCGAGACCAGCCTCAGCAAGAGTGAGACCCCATCACTACTAAAAATAGAAAGAAATTAGCTTGACAACTGAAAACATATAGAAAAATGTAGCCAGACATGGTGCTACCAGCCTGTAGTCCCAGCTACTAGGGAGGCTGAGGCAGAAGGATTGCTTAAGCCCAGGAGTTTGTGGTTGCTGTGAGCCAGGCTGACGCCATAGCACTCTAGCCTGGGCAACAGAGCGAGACCCTGTCTTGAGAAAAAAAAAAAAAAGATTGCTTACTTGCTAATTTGTTTTATTTTTTAAATAAGTTTTTTTTTTTTTTTTTTTTAGAAAGACAGAGGTCTCGCTTTATTACCAGGCTGGAGTGCAGTGGCACTGTCAAAGCTCACTGTAACCTCTAACTCCTGGGCTCAGGATATCTTCCTCCTTTAGCCTCCTGAGTAGCCGGGACTGTAGGCACCAGCCACCATGCCTGACTAATTTTTTTTTTTATTTTTTGGAGAGATGGGGTCTTGCTGTGTTGCACAGGCTGGTCTTGAACTGTTGGTCCCAAGTGATCCTCCTGCCTTGGGCTCCCAAAGTACTAGGAGTGAGCTACTGTGTCTTGCCAAAATTTTTTTTTATTGCTGGTGAAAAAAGTTAAAAAGTGAAAAAAAAAGGAGTTTGAGGTTGCTGTGAGCTAGGCTGACGCCATGGCCACAGCACTCTAGCCCAGGCAACAGAGTGAGACTGTCTCAAAAAAAAAAAAAAAAAAGAATGGGCTAATTTGTGTTTAAGTTGTCCTGAGTTCAGATCCCAGCTGTGTACTAGCAATGTGACCTTCAATCCCTCTAGTTTTAGTTTTGCTATCTGCAAAATGACAATGATAGAATTACTGGGAGAATTACATATGAGAAAATGTATACAGTAGTGCCTTGGTATTCACAGGAGATTGGTTCCAGGACCCATGGATACCAAAATCTGCAGATGCTCAAGTCCCTTACGGAAAATTTGCTCATAGCCTATACACATCTTCTCTTATACTTTAAATCATCTCTGGATTACTCATGATACCTAATACAATGTAAATGGCTGTGTAAATAGTTGTTATACTGTGTTTTTAAATTTGTATTATTTAACTGTTGTTCTTTTTTTTAAATTATTTTTTTCCAAATGTATTTGGTCCACAGTTGGATGAATCCATAGATGCAGAACCTGCAGGCACAGAGGGCTGTCTGTATTTCCACAATACCACAATAAACCTCAAGTTTTCCTCTTTTCTTTTTTCTTTTCAAGTTTTCTTTTCTTTTTTTTATTTCAGCATATTATGGGGATACAAATGTTTAGGTTACGTGTGTTGCCTTCACCCCACTTCCCCCCGGAGTCAGAGCTTCAAGCGTGTCCATCTCCCAGATGGTGCGCATCACACTTATTATGTATGTATATACCTATCCCCTCCTCCCCCCTCCCATCTGCCTGACACCCGATAAATGTTGTTCCTGTATGTCCACTTAGGTGTTGATCAGTGAAACCAATTTGCTGGTGAGTACATGTGGTGCTTGTTTTTGCATTCTTGGGATACTTCACTTAATAGAATGGGTTTCAGTTCTATCCAGGAAAATACAAGAGGTGCTATATCACCATTGTTTCTTATAGCTGAATAGTACTCCATGGAATACATATACCACATTTTATTAATCCACTCATATATTGATGGGCACTTGGGTTGTTTTCACATCTTTGCAATTGTGAATTGTGCTGCTATAAACATTCGAGTGCAGGTGTCTTTTTTATAGAGTGTCTTTTGTTCTTTTGGGTAGATGCCCAGTAATGGGATTGCTGGATCAAATGGTAGATCTACTTGTATCGCTTTAAGGTATCTCCATATTGCTTTCCACAGAGGTTGAACTAGTTTGCAGTCCC
>CAUYRT010000179.1:0-24624 GCA_963574885.1 Lepilemur ruficaudatus
GAGTAGGTTTTTGAATGTAACAAGATAAGTCAACTTGAGTGGTAATATATTTTGGGAAATCAGCTCACTACAAATTGTGACTGTAAACATTGTACTGTAAATGTTTTGTAGTTTTCCCCCAATAAAATTTAAAAAAAATGAAAAAAAAAAGAATTATATCTACCAATGGGAAAATTGAAACAAAAGTAAGTGTTTTGGGAGGGATATAATTTATTCACTTATTAAATAAATGCTTATTGAATGTTTACTCTTTCCTAAATACTGTTGTAGGTGAATATACAGATAACTTACTTAGAAAATTAAGTATTTTAGATATGTGGTGGGTTGAACATGGGGGAAGCAAGAGAAAATATAGCAAAAGACACATCATCAAAAGATCATCCCAAGACAACCTGGTGAGTTTTGCATCTTTGTGTAAAGGTTGCAAGAGAATTAGAGATCCCAGAAATGGAATGAATATATTGACGTTTGCATTTTTAAAAAATCCTGCTTTTAGGTAAAGGCATTCTGCCATATTGTGCAATTTTTTTAGTGATAATGTTCAGATGAATCAGTATGTATTCATATGAGCAAAATACTCCAAAATAAGTGTTTGTTCAGCTAAGTTCAAAGATAAGATGCTTAATAATAATTAAAAGGGAATGATTATGATAGTGAATCACACTATCCAAGCTGGAGAAGTAAGAAAGAAGAGAAGTAAACTGAGGGCTACATGTACAGTATACCGCATTGGAGAAGAAAAAAAATGACAGTCTCGGTGAAGTGGAAGAATTTCTTTGTGTGTGAGATGGAGGGATAGGAGGTTTTGTTGTAACAGTAGAATATCTGAATGTGTGATTTGGGAAATTTTCCACGTTTTTCTTTGTCTTTTTTTTTTTTTTTTCAGGGACAAGAATTAGGAAGTGGCCATGGGATTAAAGGCAGACAGAGAGCTCAGGAAGAGGAGGTAAGGTGCTGAGGCAAGTGTTGGAAGTATCTTCTATGTGTATCATAAAATCATTCAAAGTGGTGAGCAGAATTTAGATGACAGAAAATTGAGGCAAAGGGGTTAATCATTATTGCCTAAGTGATTAAAAGTTTTCTAGAGTACAGTAAGGATAGAGAGAGGTGGCACCATAAGACTATTTGAGCTCCAAGATACCATGGATTATGAAATGACTGAAGGGGAAGAATGGTCCAAAAATGTCATTGGGAATCAAAAAGATAAGAACCTTAAGTGTGAGAGTCATGAGCTTTTGGGGCTGATAAGGTACTCTCAGGAGCAGCAATTTTTCACTCCAGAAAGATGGGGAGAAGAAATTTGTGAGATTTTGAGTACTATAAGGAAATTCTGTTTTATTCTTATTTATACAAATTTATGGGGTACATGTGAAATTTTGCTATGTGTATGTAAGGCATAGTGATCAACTCTGGGTATTTAGGATATCCATCTCCCAAGTAGAATATATTTTTGTTTAACTATAGCTGCCCTACCAGGCTATCAAACATTGAATTTATTCCTTTTATCTAATTGCATGTTTGTTCCCTTTAACCCACTTCTTTTCATCCTCTTTCCTCCCCACTAGTCACCCTTCCTGGTCTCTGTTCTCTATCTTTCCACTGCCTACCTCCATATAGTCAGATTGTTTAGCTCCCACATATAAGTAAGAACATGAGATATTTGGCTTTTTGTGCATGGCTTACTTCAGGTAACATGATGATCTCCAGTTCCATCCAAGTTGCTGCCAATGACATGATTTCATTCTTGCTATTGTCAAATAGTATTTTATCCATTGATGGGCATTTGGGTTACAGGGAATTTTCTTATTGTGAACTAGGGCATCCCATGTTCATTGGAAAGAACTGGAGTAAGCAGAAACAGGGGGTAATAGGTTGCAGCAGGACATAAACCAAGAGACATCAAAGTCAGCATATAAGTGTTAGTAGCTTAAAACTGTGGAATGGTGAGGTGGGCTTGGACTTCTAAAGATGACTAATATACACAGAGAGAAGGTATATAAGGAATTTTTTCTTTAGAGTATCCAGTGGTAGTAGCACATGAAAATAACCATGAGGCTCTGAAACATTTGCTTTCAGAGCAAATCTTCCTCAGTGGCTTGAGGGAAGACGGGACACCTCTTTATTGTCTCAGTAACCAAGCCATCGTTGAAAGAAGACAAGAATATAGGTGGCTGATCAGAAAGATCTTAGGTAGACCCATGCCAACTGGAAGTTCAATAGGCTACTGGAATCATGGGAGGGGTGGAATATTCTTGACAGGCTAGGGGCAAGGTGGCTTCAGGAAGGGACATTTTATCAGCCTGTTTGGAGATGTTTGACATGCATCTAAGTGGAATCACACTCTCATGTGGAGTTATTTAAGTGCCAGAGAAGTATGTCAGTAGACTTTTTAAAGATTACAAAGTGTGACAGTAGCCTGTTAGCAGAAAGGCTCTTGGTTCTCTTGGCTGGTGTGCAGTACAATGAGCCTATTTGTGGCCTAAGTAGTTGATCATTCAAGCTAGTCAAAAATATTCTCTTACAAAGGTATCATAAGTAATATTTATCAGAAATTTTAGTTATTACTAGAACAATTATAAATCACATCAATCTAAAATCAATGATTTTGTCATTTTCACTTATTTCATAACATTTTTGATATAAAGATTGTCTTTAGATGAGAATATTGGTAATCTTAAAAAATATATAAGTAAAAATGACAATAAAACTGATGAGAAAATGAGTTATATTTTCCTACCTTGATTTCAGTTCCAGTTCTTCACACTGGGTTATTTTTTCACCCAGCGAAATATCTGCATGTAAAGCTGGCATTATATAATTATGAAACAACTGGCATATGCTCCGTAGAAATATAGAAATATACATTTCTTTACTTAGAAATATAGAAATCACTCTTTCATACTTACCTCAAAGAACAGTAACTAGACTGATTATCTTCTGCTACTGTATTAGATTATCTGATATTATTTAATGTTATATGATGGACAAAGAGAAAACTTTAATATAAGTTTATTCTAACAAATGGATAGAGGCTTGGGAGATTTCAGATAGTAAATTTTCATGATAAATTAAATTCCTTAGAGGTAGAACATCAATGACAACTATATATAATTCAATTGGAAGATTGATTGGCCAAATTCTACAGTGTTGTTGCTGTATAATTTACCCAGGTCATGATCATATGCTTTTTTAAATGGCCATGGCACCACACTATTGCAAGCATAGCCATTGAGAGCTGCCAATTCTGAATGGGTAAGTTAGTTGTTTGTTTTTTAATTTGGAGGAATTGATAGAAAAGGGTAAGCCAATGTTGGGGAGAATACAACACAATAAATTAGGAAAGAGGAATGCCTGCTGTCCTAGGAACATACCATTATATTATATTTTTTGAAAATCAGTAAGTCTGTATATCCACTAGTGTTCCCTTTGAGAAATCTTACTATCATAACTGGTTTAATTAGTGTTTTGCTATTTAGACAGATTTCCTATAGAACTAGCTTTCTGTGACACAATAATAATCAGCCTCATAATAATACATTGCACTGAGAAGCATAGAATGAGGTAATTAAAGACATGAGTTTCAGAATCAAGCATACCTGACATTAATCCTTGATTTTGCCACCTTTTAGCTAGGAAGGCTGGGATTGAGTACTTGAGTTCTGAGTCTAGTTTCATAATCTTGAAAAGGGGAATAGCACTAGGTTCTTCAGAGCAGAATTAAAGATATTTAAAAAGACAACACAGTTATCCCTTGGTATGCATGGGGGATTGGTTCTAGGACTCCTTAGGGATATCAAAATTTGGGATGCTCAAGTCCCTGATAGAAAATGGTGTAGTATTTGCATGTAACCTATGTATATCCTCTTGCATACTTTAAATCACACACAGGTTGCTTATAATACCTTACATAATATAAATGCTATGGAAATAGCTGTTATACTATATTGTTCTTTTATATGCATTAACTTTATTGTGTTGTTATATATTTTTATTATTTTACATATTTTCAATGCATGGTTGGTTAAATCTGCAGATGCAGAAATGGAAGGCTGACTGTATATGTGAAATGCTTAGCATATTGCCTAGCCCCTAATAAGGAATCAAAAAGGCAATTATTACTATAAATAGCATTAGATTATTATTACCATCAAATTTATTTATCATTAAAAATATCAAAAATAATTATTTTCCCAAGTCATTATCTTAGTTCTTCACATAAAATGCAATTTTCTTTTTGTTTTTCTACATTAGTGCCTAGATCTTTAATTATTATGCTCCAAAGAAGCAATTTCTTTTAGAGTAGAAAATCTTAATCAAATTTTAAGTAAAGCACATTATGAAAGTATTATTGCACATTTTAGAAATTAATTGTAGCAACGCATCAAAAAGAAGAAGAAAAGTAACATTGGAAAACATTTAAATACCCCAAATTTATTATATACTTCATTAGCAAATGGTTTGAAGGACCAGTTGATTTTCAGGTCAAGTAAAATCTGGCCACATTACACACAAAAAAAAAGTAGGATAAAGAATTACAAGAATTCATATTCTTGTAATTTATGCATTTGCCTCATTTACTTTGTATATCCAATGTCTCCTTTTATGTCAGTTTAGTAATCTGAGTTTAAACAGCTGATGCTTTTAAATGGCTGCATATGAAAATATCTTCATAAAATCTTCATGGACAATATTCATGTCTAATTTCTATATTTTGGTTTTTATTTATATAATTTCATTTTTTTTAATTTTTAAAAATAAAAATAAACTTGATATAAAATATCTCTTTTACATATTCAATATTTTCAAAAAATATTGGTAGAACTAAACTTTTGATAAACTTCTTTTAAGTTTATTATCATTGTGTCTGATAAAGCTCATCAGTGTATTACTGTTATTAAAACCAGAGTAAGTCTTATACCAAATCTCATTATTGACACTAAGTATTGACTCAGTACTTAGTAACTCCAATAACTGTTTTTCAGTGCTCCATTAATGAAGTGGCATTATGATTTTCCAAACCACATTATTTAATATGCTTTGTGGAGATGACAGCACACCTATTATGATGATTTAACGTGCTTATAATAAAATTCCTACCTACTGAGCATTTAGTTGAGTTATTGAAATTTCTCTAAAAGGAAATAAACAGTGTAACAGCTTTTGCAGGGACGTGAGATGATGAAATGGTGCCAGGACATGAGGCAGCTAAGTGAAAAGATTCCAGGAACGGTGTTTTCCTACTGAAGAAAATGGAAATATCTATTATCATTTGGTAAAACCTTCTCAGTTGTGTAACTGTAAGAAAAACTCCATTTACTTGAAAAATCAACAGAAAGTAACTTGAAAAGATGTAGACTGTAACATACAACATTGAGAATGCTTTAAAGAATGGTATAACTATAGAAGCTTTTGTTTGAATTTCTATCAATTATTTATTTGAAATTACAATGAAAATTGTCTAAGATGGATTACAAATTACATCTAACTTAGTAAATAAAAAGCTATAGTAATCTATAGATACAATTATTTTTAGTTTTACAGGGTTATGTATTTTCTCTTATTCACTTTATTTCTAAGTCACTAATCTAAATAATATTGCTAAGGGTACAGTCATAACTAACATATGTATACCACTAGTAGGAGCAGCACACAGTTGCCATGAATTATTAAAGACACTATGTTTCAGTTCAAGACTATAAATTTGCAATAGAATTTTAAAAAATATAGACCCAAATTTTAGAGAAAGTCAGCAAACTTTTACAAGAAATCAGCAAAGCTTGCCAGTGTGATATTTTGAATGTCAACACAAGTAGTAAAAAAATCATTGAGAAATGGTGCCCTCTTTTGATCTTTCAGTTTCATGGTATTAATTTTTCAAAAGCTTTGCTCATTTTATTATTTTTATTTTACTTCCAGATCAATATGATTGCATTGATTGTGTTATCTTTGCTTTACAAAAACTCTTTAATTTCACCTCTTCCATGGATGTCAAGTATAAATTATTTTTGTTACATGTTCAATGAGTTTTTTCTTTGGATAAAAGAATAAAGACAAAAACATTGGCTATAACAATGAAAATATAGGGCAAATAAAGGTAGGCTGTTAAAGGCTTAAAGGTAAGTAAGGGTATCTTAATCAACCATGAAGATATTTTGATGAATACATATAAAATTGCAAAATTAAAGGCTTTACATATTTTTCAAATTACACATTTGTATTTGTCTTCATGTTTATCCACTTTATTTTCACATGTGTTATACTTTCCTGAAGGTGCCTACAAATTTTATATCATAAGTTGTATTTTTTTTTAAAAAAATCATTTCTTCCTTTATTGGTTAAGCAACATTAAAAAGGCCTGACTCATCTGTGATCTTTGCAATGTGACTGTTACAAGTGGCAGAAATCCAACTTGAGCTAAACTAAGCAAAAAGAGAAAATGTATCCTTTTGTGTGACCAAGCTCTGAGCATGGCAGAATAGAAGTGAACCTCACAGACAGAACTAGAGCTAGGGAGAAGGGAGCTTCAGTTTCCTTTCTATGCTTTTCACTGTGCATGCAGACTTCTTCTCTTACTTGAGACAGATTTTTTTTCTGTCTTGCTAAGGATGTGGCTTCTGGCAATTAATTCTTATCTTCAGAATCCTACAGAAATTCATCTCTTTCCCCATCTCTTGATCTAAAAATCCGAGGAAGAATTCTGCTTGTTCTAGCTCAACTGGACAAAAATTATACCGGGCAGAAGTAATAGATGTTAAAATTGCCCATCCTGAAACCAGTCACTTTGCCTAGGCAGTAAGGTCATATAAAAGACATAGACTTATATTTGGACCACCTTTAAGAGGAGACAATGGGAATAAGGTGGGGAGATGTGTAATCCCCCAAAGGGATAGGAAGAGTGGAGTAACCCAAATCTGGCTTCTAGTGAAATAAGTCAGAGTAAGATGGAATGAATCCCAAGTTATATGCTTTATCTATCTACTAAAATATCTTTATTGACAATAATAGCTTAAAAGATGCAGAGGTGTTTTAACTTATTAGTATTCCCAGGAGGTAAATGTTTATGATCAGTAAGCTTTTAACGAAGAATTTCCAGGGAACTTTACAGATGTGATGTTTTCCTATATCCTGTGCTTTCTTTTTTTTCTCACTTGTGTTAATGCTTAAATCTCAGACTCCTTGTCTCCTGGGGACAGTGATGTGAGTGAGCTGCTTCTGTAAGCTCACCTGAATAACAAGGCTGAGATTCTTAATAAAATGGGTGTCACTGCTATCCCACTCTTAACTTACTCTTTATTTTCAGAGATAAGTTAAAGAATGACAAATTCCTCTGAAGCTTGAATAAAATTAAGTTATATGACATAAAGATTTCTAAATTAAAGAAAACATATAGTTGAATCTAAGCAATTTTTCTCCTTCAGTTTTCTCATTCTTTACCAGTGACATACACATCCTGCTTGTAACAGTAACAATAGTACCTAAAGAATAGAACCCAAATGTCTGCTGTTTAAACACACTTCTATTTTTATAACTACGTAAGACTTTTATGACTTCCGTAAGATTACGGAAACTCTCTAAATTTTCAATTATTTCATTTTGTTGTCAACAAAGTAGTGCTTCTCATGTGCTCAAGAACAACTTTTTTGGTGGCTTTCATGAGGCAATTATTATTTTTTTTTTCGTTCTTCTTATCTGTTCACATCAGAATGATTTGGGAAAAAAATTTCCTTTTTCATTCTCCCAACCATGTTGATGCTGACGTTCAAGCAAACGGTGCCTTCCAGACATTCCCAGAGGTGCTAAATTGCCATATCTCTGCTCAGCACTTGGGTTCCCTTGAGAACTGGGGAGAGTGCTTCTGCTCCAGTGCTTGTCTCACTTTGTCAGACTTCTTCATGCTTGTACCTGGAGTATAAGTAGCTCTTGAATAGTTGTGTTAACTTAATACACTCATCCCTGCAACCATAGGGATTTAAGCCCATTACAGAAGCGGTGAAAGGAAGGGAGAAGGATGTAAGCCACACCATTATGTTAACTCTCACTTCCCTTCACAGCTACTCTACATGGCGAAAAAAACCTCTCTTCCCCAAAGTTACAAAAGTAAAGCTTCTACAATAAAGTTTCCTAAACTCAAAGAGAATCTGGGGATAGTAGCAATTGCCGCCCACATCACCAAAATATGGGCCTTAGCTCAACCAGCCGAAAAATCCTTGTAACAAGAAACTAATGCTCATTAGAGCCTACCACAGGATACCCAAACAAAATTTCTCAGCCGTCTATATTTGTATCCAGTTGATTATTCTTACATTCACCATAAAATTTGCTTAAAACGCCTGTGATTGATACTTCCATTTCTAAAAATATTCATTTATTCATTTATTATTATGCACAATTCACAACTTAAAAATTAGCATAGGAAAATTTTTACAATAGTGAGCAACAAAAAAATACAATAAGCACATAGCAATCAACTGAAAACAAATAATGCTTCACTACTGCTGTATTTCCTACATAAACACAGTATGTATATCAAGTTGTGTAGATATCACGTGCTACAACTAGAATATGCTTCATGGTGGTAGAATTCAGGAAGGGGCACTATTTACATTATCTCTCTATTTGGGTAACTAAACAAATTATGACAGTGTCTTTTGAGGTCCACTTCTATGCAGATCATTTAGCTATACTTCCTATTCACTGTCTGGTGAAATAGAGGGATACAGAGAATATAGATAAAGGAAAGCATTGGACCTGGAGTGAATTTGACAAAAATGTTTCCTAACTAGGCATGGGTCAACTCTTCTAATTTACAGAGCTGACTTCAGTGATGTGTAGAGGCATTTATTTATTTATTTATTTATTCAGCTGATTGAATGCTTCTATTTGGTTATAAGATATTGGGTTGTTGTTAAATGAGATACAGGGATGACTTTAACACAAACGATTTTCTTAATTCTAATTAATTGGCTAAATAAAGCATCTTATTTTAATAGGAATGAAATCCACGTAAGTATTGCCTACAGCTAAGTTTTTTGTCAACAAATCACATTCTCCTCATGCCTTAGCAACATCTTGGACTGGGAATTAAATGACATCCACAGAATATCATGGCAACCAGTTAACACTGGAAAACAAAACTGAGCAAAATAAGCAACAATAACAAATAGTAAATTAACCTGTTGTTTGTTCCATATTATAACAAACATCCACTCTAATTTTTAATTTTTTTCTTTTATCTATTTTTTTCTTTTTTAATAGTAATTTTAATTTATTCTCCAAACAGTGGGTCTTTTTGAACAGTATGTACACTTTATGTGAAACTATTCTGCACTTTTTTTTATTTTTTTGAATGTCCTTTTTTGTAATTTCAGAATATTACAGGGGTACAAATGCTTTGGTCACATAAATTGCCTTTCTACCTCCTGAGTCAAAGCTACAAGCACGCCCATCCCCCAGACAGTGCACACAACACCAATTAGATGTGAGTTTACCCATCCCCGTTTACCCATTCCCCACTTCTCTCCTCACCTGCCGGATCCCCAATGAATGTTACTTCCATACGTGCACATAAGTGTTGATCAGTTGTTCCGATTTAATGGTGAGTACATATGGTGTTTGTTTTTTCATTCTTGTGATACTTTGCTTAGAAGAATGGGCTCCAGCTCCATCTAGGATTATACAAGAGATATTAGCTCCCCATTTTTTATGGTTGAGTAGTATTCCATGGTATACATGTACTACATTTTATTAATCCACTCATAAATTGATGGACACTCCATTAAATAGTGGGCAAAGAACATGAACAGAAACTTTTCAAAAGAAGATAGACTAATGGCCAACAAGCATAAGAAAAAATGCTCAACATCACTAATCATCAGGGAAATGCAAATCAAAACCACAATGAGATATAACTTAACTCCAGTGAGAATGGCCTTTGTCAAAAAGTCCCAAAAGAACAAATATCAACATGGATGTGGAGAGATTAGGAACACTCCAACACTGCTGGGGGGACTGCAACTACTACAACCTCTATGGAAAATATTATGGAGATATCTCAAAGAGCTGAAAGTAGAATTACCATGATCCATCAATTCCACTACTGAGTATTTGCCCAAAGGGAAAAACAATCCATAAAAAAGATATCTGCACTCAAACATGTATGGCAGCACAATTCACAATTACAAAGATATAGAAATAATTCAATGAACTTTAAATGTAAACAAAATTTGGTTTATTTTATAAGTATTTTTAGCTAGAAATTAATAAAGTGCCTAAACAAATTTAGTGTATTAAGTGTATTGTTGCTCTTTTTTTCTTTTATATACATATCCTATTGCTACATTATTTTTTTTTTCAAAGCTGTTTTTACACAATAAATTTCTTCATTATACTGGCCAATTTTTTTTTTTACTAAATGCAAGGATATATTAATTTTAGTACAAAAACAAGGAAGGAACTTTGCAACAGCGACAAAAATAACACTTTATCTACCTTTCTATCTATCTATCATCTATGAGCTGTCAAATCTCTTTCTATGTTTATAGGGAGGCTTACTTTCCTTATATGTTCTGAAAATTCTGATATCCATGTACTATTAAGTTTATCATTGTCTTATGCTATATCACTCAGTTGTTACTGTATTTTTCTGGTATGGGTATATGTATAAATGTGGTTAGGAGAGGGGTTCATCTTTAAATCACTATAAGGAGAGGCAGAGAAGCAGAGTCCAAATAGGTGTAAATTCCCAACTTTTCTTTCATTTTCTCAAAGAAGTTTCAACTTACCTAAGACATTCCATTGGTAACACAAGGTTTTTTCATTAGGAGTGGCTTAAGATTATATTTTTTTATTTTTTATTTCAGGATATTATGAGGGTACAAATGTTTAGGTTACATACATTGCCTTTGCTGCACTGTCCTAGTCACAGCTACAAGCGTGCCCATCCCCCAAACAGTATGCAGTGCACCCATTAGGTGTGAATATACCTGTCCCTTCCTCCCCGCTCCCTTCTGCCTAACACCCGATGAATGTTATTCCTATATGTGCATATAAGTGTGATCAATTTGATCAATTTGTACCAAATAGATGGTGAGTGTATGTGGTGTTTGTTTTTCCAGTCTTGTGATATTTCACTCGGAACAATGGTCTCCAGTTCCATCCGGGTTAATATAAAAGGTATTAGTTCACCTTTTTTTATAGCTGAGTAGTATTCCATGGTATACATATACCACATATTATTAATCCACTCATGTATTGATGAGTACTTGGGTTCTTTCCACATCTTTGCAATTGTGATTTGTGCTGCTATGAACATCCGGGTGCAGGCATCTTTTTTTATAGAATGTCTTTTTTTCCTTTGGGTAAATACACAGTAGTGAGATTACTGGATCAAATGGTAGTTTTACTTTTAGTTCGTTGAGCTATTGCTATTGCCACACTGCTTTCCATAGAGGTTGTACTAGTTTGCAGTCTCACCAGCAGTGTATGAATATTCCCATCTCTCTGCATCCACACCAGCATTTGTTCTCTTTGGACATTTTGATAAAAGCCATTCTCGCTGGAGATAAGTGACATTCATTGTGGTTTTTATTTGCATTTCCCTGATGATTAGAGATGTTGAGGACTTTTCATATGTTTCCTGGTCACTATTTTATTTTCTTTTTAAAATTTATGTTCATGTCCTTTGCCCACTTTTTAATAGCATTGTTTGATTTTTTTCTTGCTGACTTTCCTGAGTTCTGTACAGATTCTATTTATTAGCCCTTTATCAAATGTATAGCATGAAAATATTTTCTCCCATTCTATAGGTTTTCTATTCTCTCTAGTGATAGTTTCTTTATTTGTGCAGAAGCTTTTTAATATGATTGGTTCCCATTTATTTATTTTAGTTGATGTTATGATTGCTTTGGGGTCTTCTTCATAAATTCTTTGCCTAAGCCAATGTCTTTAACAGTTTCTCCAATGTTTTCTTCTATAATTCTTATGGTTTCATGCCATAGATTTAAGTTTGTTTTTTATTGTGAGTTGATTTTTGTGAGAGGTGAGAGGTGTGGATCCTGTTGCAGTCTTCTACATGTGGCTATCCAATTTTTTCAGGACCATTTATTGAATAAGGAGTCTTTTCCCCAGAGTATGTTTTTGTCTACTTTTCAAAGATCAGATGGCTATATGAGGATGGTTTTATACCTTAGTTCTCAGTTCTGTTCTATTGGTCTCTGTATCTGTTTTTATGCCAGTACCTCAAACCAATAAGAGCCACATACGACAAACCCATAGCCAACCTCATATTGAATGGGGAAAAATTGAAAGCATTACCACTTAGAACTGGAACAAGACAAGGTTGCCCTCTATCACCTCTATTCAACATAGTGCTGGAAGTCCTACCCAGAGCAATCAGACAAGAGAAGGAAATCAGGAGCATCCAAATGGGGGCAGAAAAGGTCAAATTATCACTTTTTGTTGGCAATATGATCTTATATATAGAAAACCCTAAAGATTCTGCCATGAGACTACTGAAATAGATAAATAAATTCAGCAGTCTCATGTTATAAAATCAATGTACACAAATCAATAGCATTCCTATACACCAACAACGGTCAAACTCTGAACCAAATCAAAGACTCAATATCTTTCACAATAAGAACAAAGAAAATAAAATGCCTAGGAATATATTTAACTAATGAAGTTAAAAACCTCCACAGTGAGAACTATGAAATACTGAGGAAGGAAATAGCAGTAGATATAAACAGGTGGAAAACCATACTATCCTCGTGGATCAGCAGAATCAACATCGTCAAAATGTCTGTAGCTCCCAAAGTAATCTACATGCTCAATACGATCCCTATTAAAATACCAACATCATTTTTTGCAGATATAGAAAAAGTAATTCTATTCTTCGTATGGAACTAGAGAAGACCAAATACAACAAAAGAAACCTTAAACAAAAAGAACAAATTGAGAGGCATCAATTTACCAGACTTCAGGCTGTACTACAAGGCTATAGTAACCAAAACAGCAAGGTAACACATTTTACTCAAAGCTTGAAATTCCACAGATATTTTTACTTCATAGTAAGATACTTCCCTAAAAATAGAATATTTGACATCATGTTCTTAAAAGTTTTTTTTTTTTTTTTGCTTTTTTCCTCTTACGTCTTGTCATATGTACTATATGCTGTGATCTCTGGTAATCCCTACTCTATTTTTCAAGCCCTCCCCTGTCCAACTTTGTTAGAAAAATATCATCATTCCATTATTCAAGTCAATTTCACTCTTCCTTCTGTACTAGACAAAGGGCCCACTTTTACAAACTAAAGGATTCATTAATGTGTTAAGCTAAACAAGGCATTCTAATCTGATTCACTGCTAGCACAGAACTTTAATAAGCTTTAACAAATAAGTATTTTTGTTGATATTATATCTCTAGCAATATTTGTAAGTAGAAGTGAGTGAGCATTACAGAAATTTAATTCCTACTCATAACAACACTAATACCATCACCATTGCACACTTCACCCTAAGGGCATGTGTCAAATGCAATCATTTTTTTAAATTAATTCATAGCATTTGTTCCCTACATCACTAAATGATAACTATACCTTGTTTCTAAAAATTATATAATGAGTTGAGGGTAATCACTACTTCAGTAACCATTGACAGAAGTTAATAAGCATTTCTAAAGAATTTCCCATATAAAATCACTTATTTGTGCAATAATTTAAAATTATTCTGAATTATTCATTATTAAATTCATAATGTTATATTTTATAATTTTGCTATCATATTTTCTTATAGGAAGGTAAATTGTTCTATTAGAAGGTATTCACTTTATTTCTCCATATTTTTAAATTTAAAATATTTGGTTTCAAATAAGTCATTTCTGTAACATAGTATGCAGTGAAAAATAAGTGTGCTCTATCAAAAAGAAGTAGATCCAGGGGAGAATGGGCCAACACATCTAGATAGTTTCAAATTTGAGTAATCTGTGTTCGATTTCATGCATTCTCAAAGAAGTTGATCTTAATATGGCTATGAAATGCTATTCCCAGAATATAGAAAAGCTTTGCTGTGTTATATTTTGTACAGTGAGCTTACTCCAAAAGCTCCTTTATTTTATAAACTTGAGACATATTTCAAGTATATTAAAGAAGTACAAACATTTGTTTTGATTTTACTGAACGAAATCACTGAGGTCTTATAAGTAGGAAAAATAATAATCTGACTATGTCACTGCATAATATGTGAAAAGTATTAATGAGCCATGTTCTCTTCATGGCTATATGTTACACAATGAAAGTGGCAGTTAGTGCTCTAGTGGCGATAGAATAATACAGTCTATGGTTCCCCAGTGTTCTGAGTTTATGAGCTTCACTGATCAGGCAAAAGCGACTTGGTTTGAGGAAGAATGAGACTCAAGAAGTTAAATATTATTTCAACTGAAGAGAAATTACTTGCCTGGGAGTTTTAAGTTTTATTTCCCTACATGACAAAATTTTAAAAAGAGAAACAATGGATAATAAAAAAAAAGGAAGCAGTAAAGATTATAACATATCTTCTAACATTTGCAATCCCTTTCAAATGAATACGTAGATAAGGGACTTAACTGTTTGCTAGACCTTAACTCAGTGTTGAGAAATATACTATTCTATATAATTTTTAAAAAGTAGTTCTTATGTTTGTTTTTAGCTTCAAGCCTCTGCTAACATTACATTAAAATTGAGCTAATGACATGCTTTCAAATGCCTTTGACTTAGCCACTTCATAATGCTACAATAAATAATGTCAATAATACTGACAATAATGGTTAATAATAATGTAGTGCTTATTACCTGTGCCAAGCCACATTCCAGAAATGTTATAAGTATTAATTTCTGTAATCATCACAGTGATTTAGAAAATGGAATTATCCCCTCCATTTAACTAAAGACAACACTAAGGCACAACTAATTGAAATAATTTTCCCAAGATCATATGACGAGATGGAATCAGGCTTGAAACCAAGAGGTCAGGTGTTCCAGAATCTGAGTAATTAATTAATCTGTATATTGCCTCTTTCTCAGTATGTTATAATCCAGATCTTCAGAGTCAACAATGTTATGTACAATTGTTTACTAAATACTAAAGAACTTGTAAAATATTGGTTTATAAAATTATGTCATGTATAGATGGAATTGTTTCAAAGTAAAAATGAGTAATATGCAAAGTATCCTGTAAATATTTATAATACTGTTTATGTTTTATTCAATAAGAAATAAAATCAGTTTTCTAAACAGTAATTTTGAATTTAAAATTAAAATAAATAAACCTAAGCTCTACTCACTCTTCAGCATAATAACAACCATTAATTAAACCCCTCTTACTTTCATAATGAAGTAATGAAAGAGGTAAATGTTGAGAATAAAATATAGCTTTAAGAAGGGTATTCCCATTGCCCACGGGGGGAAATTATATATGCAGAGAAAAATTCACTGTCTGTGAAATAATAGCATATAGGCTCTAAATACCCATTACAAAATGTGTATGCCACATTGGTTATATGGGCCCTTCACATTTGAAAACTGGAATATATAGTGTGACCTTTATATTTCATAAGAAAATAGAATAGTAACTATAATTATAAACATATTTCCTTCTTTTGTGATTACCTATATTTAATAAATTTGAAAATCTGGGATTTTTAAAGTAAAAATAAACAAGTTAATAATAACTGGGCATGAAAATGTTGATAAAGGTAAAAATAAAACAACAAGTAGCTTATATTTGAACAGAATTAATAGCTATGAGGTAATCAAATGAAAAATAAATATATACAATTTTTAAGTTCATGAAAATGATTTTGTCCTACAAAGCAAGAACTCAGTATCTGTACCAGTGGTGCACATTTAGTCCACGAACTACTCAGTCCAAAATGCCTTGCTATTAGAATAGCATAAACTCATAAGAAACATAGTTTAAATGGAGCTATTTAGTAAAAACAAAAATATCAATCACTTCTCCACCTGATCTTATAAAACAGTGCAAATTAGGGCCATAATTGATTATGTGAATTTCATTTTCTGTCTCTTCCGATTCCATTCTTTGGTAGAAATGCTAATGAGGAATGAAATGACAAGACGGTGAACTGCAAGAAACGGAAATAAAGTGTGTTCCATGGTTAATCGCAAATTAAATTGTGAGTTTTTCTTCTGCCTTCCACTTATTTGTCAAGTGAAAGTCATCTTAAGTTAAATCACTGCCTTCTAAATATTAGTACAATAAACATTTACTTTACCAGAGATTTCTACGGAACTGTTTATTGGATCTCATTAATGTGCAAAATTTTTAAATGGAATTTTTTTGATTAAAAGTCATTACTTGCATTTTTCTCCTAGAATCTTATAGTCATCCAGGTTATAATGTATTTTCCAGGGGTTTTTTGGTGGTTGTTGTGTTTAAATAAAATTAAATGCTGCTTTTAAGACAATTACCAACTGTAATAATATTAATATGCTAAGCAAAAATTCAACCTTCCTAGAATTTCCAGGCAAGGAAAAAAAAAGGACAATGATAAAAATAATTTACATGACATAGAAAAGAATTACATATTTCCCAAAATGATAAAAGAAAATAAAACATACTATTTTTAAAATAATTCTAAGCAGATTAATAGTAGTTTCTAATTAGTGATACAATACTGGAGTATTTTATTGTTACAGCTTTTGTTTAAAAATAGTCAAATTTCTTGAACAGGTGAGTAATCAGCCTCAGCATACCTAATCCATACATTCTGAATTTTCTAATTTCAAAAGTACAAAAATTTCATCATTACCTTAGCAGGAAAAACATTGTGTGTTCCTGTCTTCATGTTGTGTGTAAGTACTGAGCCCGCGTACCCTAGGTACTTAGTGCTAAGGCATTGCTTTTGCACTCTGACCCTTTCTCCAGTGTTACTACTTATACTATAAAAGTAGCACTTACTCCTAGTTAGTGCTTTCCAAGGAATTTTCTTTCCTTTGTTCTTTTTTTACAAACAACATTAATTTACTTTTTTTTTTGTAATTGACACATAATAATTGTACACATTTGTGATGTACAATGTGATGTTTCTTTTTTTTTTTTTTTATTGGTCAAGTGAAGCAATGGGAGTGGAGAAAATGTGATGTTTCAATGTATGTGTACACAGTATAATGATCAAATTAGGGTATTTACAACATCCATCACCTTAAAAACTTATTATTTCTTTGTGATGACATTCAAAATATTCTTTTCTAGTTATCTTGAAATATACAATATTTTGTTATTTGCTACTACTGTGTAATATTAATAGAACACCAGAACTTATTCTTCCTTACTATAACTTCTAGCTAACCCTTTGACCAAGTTATACTCCTCCTATTCTCTTTCCCCTCCCTTGCCTCTGATAACCATTATTCTACTTTCTACTTCTGTGAAATCAACTTCTTAATTTTATTGTATGTATATATAAATATATATTATATATATAAATTTATATATATATAAATTGAAATGGGGTCTTTCTGTGTTTCCCAAGCTGGTCTCAAACTCCTGAGCTCAAGCAATCCTCCCACCTCAGCGTCTCTAGTAGCTGGGACTAGAGGTGCAAGCCACCCCGTGCGGCAAAATCAACTTTTTGAGATTCCACATATAGTGAGATCATGTGGTGTTTGTCTTTCTATGCCTGGCTCGTTTCACTTCACATAATGTACTCCAGGGTCATTTATGTTGCCACAAAAGACAGGATTTCATTGTTTTATGGCTAATTTTAGGAAGTCGTTGTCACTCTCCCTTCTGTATATATATATTTTTAAAGTCTTTTATTTTGGAAATATTAAATGGTTAATATATAATGATGATGAGGTGTACATTACCTCTCTCATTACATTTAAAAATTAGTTTCCAAATAGAAGCTAACTGAAAATAAAATTAAATTCCATATATTTTAATCATCGTGTACGTGAAGGGATTGTGCTCTCAGTGCTCCCTAGCATGTGGTATTAAATTTGATTTGGTATCAAAATTGATTAAAGAAAAAAAAACTTATTGTTTATTCCCCAAATCTTAAAAACTATTTGAGTCTGGGACAATAACATAACTGAAAATTTGCACATAAACATAATAGAAAAGTTTATCTTTAAGAAACCAGTGGCATATTAAGCATATTATGCATTAATATATAATTGTTTTGATGAAGAGAAAGGGAGGACTATTGTATTTAGTAAATCAAGAGATTTAAATTGTACAGCAACTAATAACAAAAATCATAAAACAATGTCAATATCTACTTTTCCTTTACTTTGAATCTCATTTTATTATAATCAGAACATAAATGTAATTTTTAAAGTATGTAATACAATAGAACAATTTTGGAATGCTTTAGGGAAATATATCAATTTGTATAATATTAGAAAACTTTTTAATAGGCATTTTATATTTCAGATATTGCCATGAAGCCATAATAGTTGAACCCCACTTAATTACACAAAGCATCAATTTGCAACTTTAAAATTTTATTTTTGAAAGATCCAGTTTAATAAAAGTTATTTAAAAAATTACAAATACACTTAAGAAAATGTATTCTTTTGTGTTCATTGCTATTTGCTATAATGAATTACATGGACAGAAGCACTTTAGTCATAATGACCAAGATTTTCAGGATGGACTTAAACATAATTTTAAGACCAACCACCTTACATTATAAGAGATTTTATAAAAATATTTTCTTCATAATTCTAAACAAATACATGTCAGAAGAATTCATTTTTATACACGTGAAAATAAATAAATAAATAAATAAATAAATAAATAAATAAATAAATAAATAAATAAATAAATAAATAAATAACCTGACCTCTGAAATCAGAGTTGCCAACTTCAAACTGCTGCTTCAATCTTGTAGCATGTCCTTGAAGCATGCTACAAAACGCTGAGACATTGATGTATTCCAAAAGTAAGCTTTGGTCCTTCTCTTGTTCAGGACTGCTGCTGATTGAATACAGCCTGAACTCTTTAGCTTTCCCCAAGATTTTCTGCGCTTTTTATGTGTTTAATCACGTCTTTAAGCTATCAATGCCTATTACCTGCCAGGAATTTCAATATATGCTTTATACATTTAGTGGTGCCCATGCATCAAACCAGTCTGAGTCATTGTATAACAGACATACAAGTTTAAGGTTGCATTGACTTTCCTCAAGTAATACATGTTTTTAATTGAAAATTGCCTAAGAGAGCATTCCTTTCTTTCTTAGTTCTCCTGTAAAGTAATCCTGGAAATACCTAAAATATTTGTATGCACTCTCACTACAAATTTATATGTGTTTAATTGTGAGAAATAGTACACAATGCAAAAACTACTTAGCTATGTTACACGCAGCCTCTAAAAGTTGGTGGCAACTATGGTTAACCAGAATCACCTGATCTTGAGCTGCTCTTTCCTCGGTGTAGCTTTGCTATGGTTTTCAGCTTTTTCACTTTTAAGAACAACACTTGATGATCTGATTTCTGCCTATTCTCCGATGCAGTCTTGAAACAGGTTACCCAATTCTGATGAATAAGGGTAATTACAAATTGTGTATCCCAAATACTGTCTCACTTAATATTTATAAACAAAGAGTGAGCTCATTGATTTGCTCCGATGTTCTTATTTAATCCCTAAAGTAACCACATGAGTTGACCACCATTTTTATCCTCATTCTATAAATGAGGAAAGTGAGGTACAGAATATTGCAACTCCAATAATGGCCACACTGTAACTTGAAGTACTTTATTGTCAAAGTCAATACCTAACCACTAGCTAATATCATGTCTCCAAACACTTATAGCCAGTTCTAGATGCACAGTCTCCAATCTAGCCCTGATTCCTATGCACTCTTAGTTGGCAACAGAAACTTTCAGATTGGTCATACATATTCTCATTGTATTGTTTTCATAGCACATTTATATTGAATAATTCTTTGTCATATTTGTTCTCTGCTTTGGCAGAAACTTGTGGGCTTAGCATATCTGTGTATTGCATGTATTCATTCTGAGCTCAGTATTTTACTTGCTTCTTTTCAAAGCTATCAGTATTCACTATAGAGCTTGGCCGTTTGCAATCCAAAGAATATTTAGACATTTTTCTGTAAGGTGACCTAACTCTGAAAATCAAGCAAATGTGACCTAACTCTGAAAATCAAGCAAATGTGCTCCTTAGTAGCATCTTTGTTAGGCTGCAATCTTTTGTTAGGCTGCAATCATACATTTTACTAGTTATGTAACCAAATTTTTACGGTACGATCAGGCAGATGTCAAAATATTGCATTGCCATCTCATTTTATAGCTGGCATTTCTGTCACAGTGCTGTTAGATCTCAATATACTCATACCTGGAAGCATGATCTATCATTTTTTCATGGTTGGATGGATGGCATGAGGTGGATGTGGGAAAACTTTGCAGAGCAAACACTATTAGAAAGATCATTCATAAAACAAAAATGAAGAAAAAAAATTCTTGCTTGTTGTTTTGTATTTTCAATCAGGCATCTTTCCTTTTTGCTATTTCTACCTTGCATGGATTAGAGAAAGGACTATGGTTTCTACCTCTTGAATAGAGCTCCAAAGTAATTGGAAATTTATTTAAATCCACTTAAACACCCCAACCTACTACTACTGATTGCTTGCATCAGTTTTGCTTATTTAATTATTTCTGTAATTTCCAAATTATGCATTGTTTCTTAAACTATTAACTTATTTAGGTGTGATTGCTTTATGTGTGCTAGGAAGTAATTTTAAAACACATTTAAACTTTTAAAGGCTGTAATGATACACAGACAAATAAATTAGGTAACATGTAAGTAATTTTATAGATCATTAGGTTGTTTGGTATTCTCTTCTGCTGAGAACTCTGTTTAAATAATTAACCTTAAAATAAAGTATTTGAGAATGCTTGTTAAATATCTCAAAATTATATACTTCATATACCATACATCAAGGAGGTGTTTGCAGATTAATATCAATTCAAAATGACTTATAATATTATGAAAAGTTACAAATACAAACAAGAATAGAGACAACAAATTAATGTATCCATGTATCTATGTCCCAGCTTCAACAGTTATCTATTTTTTATTTCATATATCCACTTACTTTCTTTTCCTTTTTTTCCTGAATTATCTTGATTATTTTGAAGCAAATATCTCATCTTTATATATGTGACTATTTTAATATTTATCTCTAAAGAACTTTTGTTTTTAAACAAAGTTATAATGCAAAGTTTAAATTTGATGATTAAAATTTATCACCTGTTCAACCAATGTTAATATTTCCCTGATTGTCTCAAATATATTTATAATAATTGGATTGGCCACATAATATCCAAATAAGGATAAGGGTTTAAATTAGTTTATATACCTAAATCTCTTTTAGCCCATGAACACCTTTGCCATCTTTTTTTTTCATGTGATTTATTTGATGGGATAATATGTCCAAAGTTTATAGTTTGCTTATTACATGCCCATAGTGTCCTTTAGATACCTCTCTTCCTGATTTTGCCTGAATATTGATAGTCAGATTTATGTTTGTTTAGATTCCAGTTTGAAAGTTTGCTATGAATACTTCAGAGTCAGGTGTATTTTCACCAGGGGACTTATAATGTCTGCATTTCTCTCTTTTAGTTATATTATCAAGAATTGATGGTTCATGATTTTATTAGTGGTTGTAAAACAAAGTTCTATCACCCACCTCCCAATTGTTAGCTAGAAAATTCCCTAATGGAAAATGTGCCTTTACTCTGAGATATAATTCTTCCAGGAAAGACTAGATAAGTGTTTGCTTCTTTCCATTTGTTTACCAGTTTTTAAACTAGTGACTTGGTTTACCAGCATTATCTAAACAATACTAGGGAGGTATTTTTTTTCAAAAATTATGTTTTTCAATTAATTCTAGTTATTGTTCTTAATGGAAAAATCTTCGCTTTTTGCGGTGATAGCTTTTTCACACTGGAACCTGGGTATCTTTTATATGACACTGGTAGTTTTAATAGCTTTTCTTCTTTCTAGCATGAAAAAAAAAGTAAGTGAGGCACACCTTACATATTGACTGTGTCATTTATTCAAAGAGCACTGGCTCATTTGAGATGGAAAGGGTATATAGAACACAAATCTTGGAGCCAGAGGTGTTCTTTGCTATGGAGTCTTTTCAATGGACAGAGATAAGAAACAGATATGTTTTTAAGAAAAAAATTATTAATCTATACTGATTCTTCCACCTCAAATTCAAGACTAGTGTTTTCATATAACCGTGTTAACTTTATGTATGTATCTATGTTCTCCCACACCAAAAATCTAATAGGAATTGTCTTTTCAAAATTTCAGGTAGATGAATTTATAAAGAGAAAAATATTTAGAATGAAACTGCTGTTTGGTAATATTACTTTTAATAGATTTTATTTTTTAGAGCACTTTTATATCCACAGAAAAATTAAAATGGTACAGAGATTCCCATATGCTTTTGTCCCCACATATGCACAGCCTCCCCCACTATGAGCATCCCACACCATTGTGGCGTATTTGTTACAACAATGAATCTACACTGAAAACGTCATTGTTGAGTCTATGGTTTACGTTAGAGTTCACGCTGTATTGTACGATGTTCTATGGGTTTTGACAAATGCATAATGATGCGTACCTATTATAGTACCATATAGAGTAGTTTCAGTATCCTAAAATTCCTCTGTGTTCCACCAGTTCATCTCTCTCTTCCTGCTAAGCCCTAGAAATTACTGATCTTTTTACAGTCTCCATAGTTTTGCCCTTTCCAGAATGTTGTATAGTTGGAATTATATACTATGTATCCTTTTCAGACTGGCTTCTTTAATGTAATAATATACATTTAAGTTTCCTCTATGTCTTTTTATGGCTTGATAGATCATTTCTTTTTAGTGCTGAAAAATATTCCATTGTCTGCTTACATTATTTTTCATTTTAAGCATACAGACACACACACACACACACACACACACACACACACACACTTCATGACCTAGAATCCAATTGCGTTTCACATATTTGGATGAGTTGTTATATTGTTTTAATCTCCTCCAAACTAAAATACTCCATTCACCTTTTTTGTTCTCTACAACATTGTTTACTTTGAAGAATTCTGGCTCACTATTCTAGAGTGTGCCCTGCTTTTAGCTTGTTTTCTGACTGCTTCCTCATGATTTGATTGATGCCAAACTATTTTGGCCAACACTGCATAGAAATGGTGTATCACCTTAAAAGACATATCCGCATGCTATAGGGCCATTGCCAATACCACGTTTAGTTGTTTGTATATGTTGGTGTGTGAGAAATCTCTCCTTAGTAAAGCTAATGTTTACCTTTGTAATTAATAAGCTGGTAGGAGGGGGAAGGAGGGAATGGGTATATTCACACCTAATGGGTGTGGTGCACACTGTCTGGGGGATGGACATGCTTGTAGCTCTGACTCGGGTGTGGCAAAGGCAATATATGTAACCTAAACATTTGTACCCCATGATATTCTGAAATAAAAAATAATAATTAAAAAAATAGGCAAACTGCGCTTATAATTTGAGATCCTCTGATCTGACTTACCTGTTCACATAAAAATTTCAACTCAAGGATTTAACATCGATTTAGGATTCCTGCCTGAGCCAGTCATTATGTGGGGGTTACAAGATGATGATTTTCTACTTCTACTATTTTTTATATATGTATTAGCTGACATAGCTGACAGTCCTCTGAAAGAAGAACTTTCCATTGTTAGAACTTTCTTTATCTCTCATTTATTTACTATCACTAAGGACTCAGGGACCTTTATTTAATCAATGAGTTTAATTGAATATTCTCAGTATTTCATTATACTTTGTGGTGCTCAAATTTTTTTAATTTGCCTTTTAGAGGTTATTCAATTACTTTTTAACAAATTCCTTAAAATCAAGTTATGAGAAAAGCAAGGGAAAAATCCTAACAAACGATGAGAAAAAAAATCAGAATTTCTAAATTTCTGTTTCGTGCAATATTCAAAAAGAGCCTTGTTGCTACACCATCCTGATCTTGGATAGAAAGTGGCAGAAGATAAAGCTTGAGGTTTAGGACAAAACAGTGCAGAGTGTTATCAATTAAGGTAAACCATTCCAGGGTTATTTGTATTGCACAGGAAGTTTATACGAGGACAAGGTCATTATAGTATTTGTATTTTTAAATGTCATTTGTAGTCTTCTTTATAGATTGAGATAGAACTGACTAGAGGTGCTAATAGCAATAAAAATGGAGAGATATGATTTGAGATATGTTTTGAGGTGGATCTGAAAGTACTTGCTGATGGATTGGATGTCAGGTAAGAGGGAAAACAGGACTGAAGAATGACTTTTTTTTTTTTGGTTTTTACTTTCCTTTTTTTCACATTGAATTCATTTCCTTTTGGAGAAACTATCACTGTGGAATGCGATATTTTTTAAAAAATTCTTTTTATTTCAGAATATTATGGGGCTACAAATGTTTTGGTTACATATATTGCTTTTGCACTGCCCAAGTCAGAGCTGCAAGCGTGCCCATCTCCTAGACATCACACACCTTACCCACTGGGTGTGAATTTACCCATTTCCTCCTCCCTACTCCCACCTTCGTGACACC
>CAUYRT010000181.1:0-52037 GCA_963574885.1 Lepilemur ruficaudatus
CAAGAGTGAGACCCCGTCTCTACTAAAAATAGAAAGAAATTAATTGGCCAACTAAAAATATATAGAAAAAATTAGCCAGGCATGGTGGTGCATGCCTGTATTCCCAGCTACTCGGGCGGCTAAGGCAGGAGGATCACTTGAGCCCAGGAGTGTGAGGTTGCTGTGAACTAGGCTGACGCCACAGCACTCTAGCCCGGGCAACAGAATGAGACTCTGTCACAAAAAAACAAACAAAAAAAAGCAACTTGGAAGGAACGGAGGGTATGCAGGAAGAAGGAAAGAAACTGCTAGCATTATCCTCAGATAGGAGAGAGAAAGTGTTACATCCACAGATGAAAAGAAACAAGGATGCTGAGACAAAGGACAAAGGAGACAAAGGGAGCTCATGGAAATTAAAAGTTTAACAGCAAAAAATAAAAAATTCAATACAACGTTAGAAGATAACAATGAGGAAATCTCCCAGAAAATACAGCAAAAAGACCAAGAGATGGGAGAAAAAAGGGAAGTAAGATTAGAAAACAAAGGGATCCTTCGGGAGATGTGGCACACACAGGACAGGGGCTCTGGGAAAAGGCGGGAGGGTGGGGAGGTGGCCCCGGGACAGCAGCTCTAGCCAGAGCAGACAGGACGTGCAGGGGGAGGTTCGCCCGGGATGGAGTTTGTGGCGAAATAAGGTATTGTGTCTGAGTGTGCTAAGCCAAGTCAGAAACTGGCCGGGAGCATGGTGCAGAACCAAGGGTAAGTATATAAAAACTAAGCAAACAAAAAAAGACAAGCGTTAACTCCAGAGAGGTACGCAGAAAAGGAAAAAGCCAGTGCAGAGCCCGGTGACCTGGCTGTGAACCTGAGTGATCACTTGTAATGGGGACCCACAAACTTGCCACACAGAGTACCCAGCGGGAACAGGGCAGGACTGCATGGACAGACTCCCCGGCGAGAACGGGCAGGACTGCAGGGACAGCCCGTAGGGGCCTAGGGGTTGAGGGAGCCAAACCTCACCCAGCCACAGTGAAAAGCCTACTGACAGCAGCATGAAGAAGCAGCGATAAACACATGTTATTAATAAATATGGAGTGAAATACTAAAAGATCAATTAAAAGAGTTGAACCTGTTTACTTCTGAGGAGCAGGAAATGAAGGTCGGATGGGTGGGAACTGCTGCCTGTGTAGTATCTAGCAAACGGACAGACTGAGAAGGAAAAAGGGCCACAGAGAACCTGAGGAATAGGGCCAGGAAGTCTAATTTTAAACACGTGCAGTCGTGGGTCTCGCAGAACACAGGGACATGCTCTGAGAAATGCACCACCAGGTGATGCTTGTCGCCATGTGAACATCGCAGAGGCACTTATACAAATTTAGAGGCAGAGCCTACTGCACACCTGGGCTGTGTGGTGCAGCCTATTGTTCCTGGGCTACACACCCGTAGAGCCCGTTACCGTACTGAATACTGTGGGCAGCTGTCACACAAGGTGAAGTATCTGTGTATGTAAACACAGAAAAGGTACAGTTTAAACATGGTCTAAAAGATAAAATATGTTGGCTGGGTACAGCGGCTCACGCCTGTAATCCCAGCACTCTGGGAGGCTGAGGTGGGAGGATCGCTTGAGCTCAGGAGTTCGAGACCAGCCTGAGCAAGATTGAGACCCCATCTCTACTAAAAATATAAAAATTAGCTGGGTGTGGTGGTGGTGGCGGCACCTGTAGTCCCAGCTACTCGGGAGGCTGAGGCAGAGTTCGAAGCTGCAGTGAGTGATGAAGACGCCACTGCACTCCAGCCGGGAGAGAGACTCTGTCTCAGAAAAACAAAACAAAACAAAACAAAGTTACACGTGTACAGGGCACTTACCACAAGTGGAGTTTGCGGGACTGAAGCTGCTCTGGGGAGTGAGGGAGAGGTGAGTGAAAGGGAAGGCCTCGGACAAGTGTGCACACTGCTGCAGACTTTACAAACACTGTACACTCAGGCCACACTAAATTGATCTTTAAAATGCAACTGTGCTAAGACATTATGACTACAGTGTCACTAGGTGACAGGCACTACTTTTCAGCTCCATCAGAATCTTACGGGATCGCTGTCACACACATGGTCCATTGCTGATGAAGTGTCTGTGTTGTGCATGGCTGGGCCCAACGGGAAAGACACGTTTCTCCCACACTCAATGAAAAGGTTAGAAACATTGACTTCCTATTTGGCTTCAAAGAAAGTCCCAAGAAATTCTCCAAACGCTGCAATGACAGGGCCACGTCCCTTTAGCCCTGATCAAACCCAGCAGGACAGACAGACTCTCCAGGAGTCAGGCCGTCGCCTCTCTTCTCCTCCTGGCCTCTAGTTCCCTGCGTTGTGCGTGCACTTTCACCAGCCGGGGCTCTGCCCACGTCAGCCCAAGGGGAGACCTACTCTCTGGCGTCTGCTGCAGCCACAGGAGCTGCCCTGCACAGAGCTGTTCGTGTGGCTCCGTATCCGGCTCCCACTGTCCCCCGCCCGCCTCCTCCCTCCGTATGTGGGAAGAGGAGGCACTTTTTTGTGTAATTAATAAAACCCAAAGGCAGTTCTCTAGCAAAAATAAACAAAATCCAAGTAAACCCCTAGTAAAATAGATAATCTTTGGTAAGTTACGATCAGGAAAGAGAAAGCACAGACACAAACATCAGTGAGATAAAGGTGATGCGGAATGGCACATGGAGAAAACACAACATATCGCATCTTCCAAAGATTCTGAAATCTAATGGAACTGACACTATTCTAGAAAATAGAATTTGCAGATGGGGCAAGGTAGGAAACCTGGAGAGATGAACTGCCATGGAGGGAGTCGGAGCACTGTGGAAATTGGGGGCGCACCACCCCTCAACTGCAAGGGCCCAGGCACTTTCCCAGGGAGGTCGACCAGTAGCAAATGATTCATTTCCATGGGAATTTTGTCAGCTAACAGAAAAAATTAAAAGCTCTCAGCTCAGTCTATGAATAACTCCGATACTAAAGTAGATAATGATATTTGAGAAAACTTATTTGATATATCATGACAAGTGTGAGTTATCCCCAAAAAGCAAACATGACCCAACATTTAGAAGATATTATGAAATTTACTACATTAACAGCTTCAAGTGGAAGAACCACAGATTCCTCTCAAAGATGCTGCAAAAGCATTTGATGAAATTCAAAACCCACTCCCGAATACAATTCCTGGTACACCAGAAGCTGAATCTTAACTGAAAACTCTTATCTACAGTGAGGAACATACAACAAGCATCTCGTAAGTGACAAAATGCAGAAATATTCCCACTGGAGTCGGGGATGAGGGTGCAGCCCACGTTCACCCTTGCTGCTCTGCCCATGCCGGGCCTGAGATCCTGCTGCCAAAGAGGTTCGCAAGTTGCCAGAGTGGCCCAGCTTAACACAAACATAAGAAATCCTAAGTTTCCCCAAAATGATCAGTAATCAGTTGAAGATGAAATGGAAAAAACATTCTATTTACGTAACAATAGAAACTAAAGCACTTTTTAACCTTCCACAAAGTGTGCAAGACCTGTGTGATTAAACTTATAGAAAAAAGCTTTACAGAAATACACAAAATGATACCACCATGCTGTTGTATATTGCTACCAATGGAAAGATGTCAATTCTTCCCAAATTTCACTCATGTATTCAATGGAGACCTGACATAAATTTTATGGGCCTTCAGAAGCTCATTTAGAAGAGAAAATGCTATAATTCTAGCACTCTGGGAGGCTGAGGCAGGAGGATCGCTGGAGCCCAGGAGGTAGAGGTTGCAGTGAACTTTGATGATGTCACTGCATTGTAGCCCAGGCAACAGGGCGAGACGCTGGCTCCAAAGGAAAAAAAAAAGAAAAAGAAGAAAGAAAATGCTCAAGAATAACCAAGACATCTGGAGGAAAAATATGCGGAACTTTCCTCCAAATATTAAAATGTAAAGCTGTGATGGTTAGAAATGTGTTACTGGTGAAGAAGTGGACGAGCAGACGAAAAACGAAAACCAACCCTACATTTACGTGGACTCGCGACATGCAAATCCGTGGGGTCGGTGGAATCCATTTCCTGGGAAAAGCTAGAATTGCGCACTGCCCCACGCAAGAAACGAATCCGAGAGAGACTAAAGGTCCGAATGTAAAAAGGAAAGCTGTAAGAGTACAGGAAAGTGGAAGACTATTTTTATCATCAGAAAACTCCTCCCTGAGCAAGAACCCAAATCTGGACACTATAAAAGAAACGCTCTAGAGGCGACTATAGAAAAGCTCAGCATCCGCTGGGCCGAACGCGTCACACCCACGCCACACCCACGCCGCAGCCCGGGGAGATGCGTTACAAAGGCAGCAGACAACAGATAAACCTGTAGCATATAAAAAGCTCCCACAAATCCGTAATAAACGACAACCATAATAAAATGACAACAGAAAAACAGGCAAAGACTGAACATCAAGTACACAGAATAAGGAGGACAAATGGCCACTGGGCACGGAATGAGTCCCTCAGCCCTAAGCTAGAGTCAAAACACGAACAAGAAACTCTCTTTTATGTACCAGATTTGAAAGGATAAGAAAGTCTGAAAATACACCATGCGGATAAAGGAGTGGGGAACCAGCTCCTCTCATGCGCTATCTAATGGGAATATAATTGTCCCAAAAAGCAATTTAACAATATCTATCAAAATTCAAATCGTATCTACCCTTTGATCCAGCAATTTAATTGTGAGAAATTCACACAATAGACATGGATATATTTGCATAAGTGGGTAACACAAATGTAAAAAAGGATGTTTGTGAAAAACAACCAACCTGAAAACAACCTAACTGCCCCAGCCAAGGAGCAGGTGATTAAATTATGGACAGGTACCCCCAGATGGTGTGAGTGGGGACAAGCTCAAGACAGGCAGACAGGCCTCCAAGACGAGGAAGTGAGGCAAAAGCCAGTCAGGGAAGACCAGCACACACTCGCCATGGAAACGCGCTGGGAGTGATGGCTGGGCGGTGGGCTCACCTGCTCCACGTGGGGCTCCTTGGCAAAGGAGATCCTGGCGATGGAGTGGGATGCGATGCACAGTTCCTGCCCGTTCACCTCGCCCTCCTCCACTTCCACGATGCCTGCGGGGAAGGGTAAGCTCGCCTCAGCCGGCTGCGGGGCTGCACCAAGGCAGCCGTCACCAGCTCTCGCGCACACGAGTGTGCAGGAGACCTGAACTTTGCAGCCACCCAGGCTACAGTAATTCTTCCCACCTGTATCTCATCTTGTGGATATCGAGGGAAGGCGTAACTCTTCCTGCAACACGGAGGCAGGTGCTCTGTGGAGGGTCACCCTTGCCATGGCTGCCCTGGACCCCAGCCCTCCCACCCCACCTGTCAGCATGAGGAGCTCTGCCTCAGAGGGGAGCCTCACCTGAAGCCACGCCCCTGGGAGGAGCCTCACCTGAAGCCACACCCCCAGGAGGAGCCCCAGCCCCACCAGAAGACAAGGTGGGGTAGATATCCAGGATGCCAGGCCCATTTGGGTGAGTGGGCAGGGCCAAGGTCACAGGCTGTTTCTGAGCCATCTCTAATAAATGTGGCTGATGACCACTTCAGAATCACCCCACGCAAGGCAAACCGACCCACAGCCCATCCAGCGGCACCTGCAAGGGCACAGACAGGCCTCGCTACTCCTGGAGGTGCCATGGGGCCAGTCCCCAGTGTCCCCACTGAGCCGACCAGCATGTGGCATGAGGAGGGACATACCTGGGAGGTCACCCAAGCCAACCTACTTAGGGTGCAGAAGACCCGTCTCTGCTGCCGCTCCCTGACCCCCGAGCACCCCGGGCCTCACCTGTGTTCTGAGCGCTGACGAAGGCTACCTTGTTGGTGTCAGGCTCGAGGCGGATGAAGCCACACTCTCTGTGCATGGGTTTGCGCGTGTCCGGGTGGAAGGAGTTGAACCTGGGTGGGAAGTAGGGACGTGGGGCCAGGGCACTCGCCCACTGGACCTGACTGCAAGAGGCAGGTGGGCGGCTGGGCCAGGACCGTCCACCCTGTGCTTCCGCCTGCCAGACCCTTACAGCCTAGCTCACAGCAACCTCAAACTCCTGGGCTCAAGCGATCCTCCTGCCTCAGCCTCCCGAGTAGCTGGGACTACAGGCATGCGCCACTATGCCTGGCTAATTTTTTCTATATATTTTTAGTTGGCCAATTAATTTATTTCTATTTTTTTTAATAGAGACAGGGTCTCGCTCTTGGTCAGGCTGGTTTCGAACTCCTGACCTTGCGCAATCTGCCCGCCTTGGCCTCCCGGAGTGCTAGTATTACAGGCGTGAGCCACCGCGCCCGGCCAACCATCAACTCCTGAAGACAGAAACTTGTCCTTACTAATCTTGGGGTATACCCTTTTCCCCTGGTCCTAAGCACTCCATAGACACTAGAGACAAGTACAGTAAAATCCCACCCTAACACGACTTTCCTCTTGAGCTATATTCTTGGTAAGAGTCCAATTAATGCATATGATAACAAACAGAACAGGTATTGAGTTATTAGAGTATAATTTCTTATCAACCTTTATCGCTAGTGCAGATTCACGAAGAGATACCTGTCTCGAACTGACAGCACAAACCCACAACTCAAAGAATAACTCACTTATCATTTCACTGGCATTCTGCACTGCTGTAGGGAATCTGTGTCTACTGTTCTTAGAGATAAGCTTCCAGTAGGTTGGTGCTGGTGCTACACCTTATATAAGTGGCACATGCTCCCTTTCTAACCTCGAAAAAGAAAGGACTCTCTATCATATCTAGTATACATGCAAACACATACACCATTACATTTATCAAGATTTGTTTTCTACCCTATTCTTTCATTTTTCTTTTAATGTGAGTCACAAAATTGACTTTCTTCTGATCCTCTAATGGGTCATAATGCATGGTTTTAAAAAGACGGCTTTATATTGTTCTGGGTTATTTTGCACTGTCCACAGTCTCTACCTTTCGGTTTATGTGCAGAGATATTACTTTGCCCTCATCCATTCAGTCAAGAATACTACAAAAAGGTATGAGATAATACTTTTAAAAATAACGAGATCTTCTACATCTTTCTGAAATTGCTAGGCATTATACAAATAGTACCATGTCAATTTAGGAAGATTCTTTTTTTTTTTTTTTTTTTAGTCAGAGTCTCACTCTGTTGCCTGGGCTAGAGTGCTGTGCCGTCAGCCTAGCTCACAGCAACCTCAAACTTCTGGGCTCAAGCAACCCTTCTGCCTCAGCCTCCCAAGTAGCTGGGACCACAGGCATGCACCACCATGCCCGGCTAATTTTTTCTCTATATATTTTTAGTTGGCCAATTAATTGCTTTTTATTTTTAGTAGAGACGGGGGTCTCACTCTTGCTCAGGCTAGTTTCGAACTCCTGACCTTGAGCAATCCTCCCGCCTCGGCCTCCCAGAGTGCTAGGATTACAGGTGAGAGCCACCACGCCCGGCCTTAGGAAGAGTCTTAACATAAAATTGTACAGTTGGGATTGGAGAAAGAAGAGTTTTGCTTTTTATTTCACATACTTCTTTACTGTTTAAACTTTTTAAATGTGTAATTAAAAAATAAAGCTATCCCAAGCACTTCCCCCGTCCCGGGTGGCTCCTCCACTTCAGACCCCCAACGCGGCTGTCGCCTCAAAGGCAGCACTATTTCCCTGCTGCATGGGGTGGGGTGGGGGGAGACAGGGGGACCTCTAAGGACATTTGCTCTGTCCTGTGCTAAGGATCTGAGAACCACAGCACTAGTGGCTTCCTTAAGACCTCAAATAGCTCAGGGTAAGGGTAAAAAAAAGCCATGCTCTCTTATTTTCAGGATATTAGGGTGATTAGTTTTCATTAGGAATTAAGCAAGTATACTGGTTTTTATGCTTGCATTAGCAAAGCTATAACTTCGTGGTCAGCCTAACATCTTCAAAAACAGAACCTTGGCCCCCTAGGAGGCACCTGCTGTGGCACAGATGGTACCATTTTCACCAATTATGTCTCAGTGGCCAGGCTCGGGCAAGGAAGAGGGTGCCTTTCTGAAATAGAGCCATAAGAGCCTTTGCACCTTCCCACCTAGCAATGGCCTTTGATCAGTCTGGAATTATTTTCAGAGACCTGGGGCAGGGGACAAGGACTTACGAAAAGTTCAGCATGGGCTGGCCCACGTGGGAGATGTGCACCTCCTCCAAGTACTGGAAGGGCTGCAGTGTCGGGAAGGTTCCGGCTCCCGGCGGGTCTGACAGCCAGGTGCCCAGCATCCAGGACAGTGGCTCCACCACCGGGTTCATCTTGGGAGGCTCTGAGGACAAAGGATGAGACAGTCAGCGGCCTCCTCCCAACGTGCCTCGCTGGCTGAGCTTTGCGTGGAAACGCACGGCCCGTACCAGAGCATGCTTTCGGTGGTGACTGGTAAGCCTGGGGGACCAGTCGAGAGGGGCAGAAAAAGGCCAAGCACCAAGGAGTGTCATACTGCAAGGTCGCTTTCCAGAAGCCCCTGCAGTTCCTACAGAGAGCCAAGAGGGCCTGGCCCTCCAACAGGGCCTTGGAGCAGTGCACATGGCGAGTCAGTGCCCTGGCGTGGGGATTTAGCAATGACCCTAAGGAGCTAGAGGGAGAAAATGAAAAGGGGACAGAGGGTCTCCCAGCAGGTAAAAAGGGACAGCACAGAGGGTGGGTGGATGTGCCACGGGACTGCTGACCCAGACCTGGGCAGCGCAGCAGCCTGTGCAGGGCCCAGTGAGCCCCTGGAGACAGTAACCCGCCAGCCCAGCTCTCTCATCCCGCCGAGTGTGAAGGATGACAGAGCAGGCCTGGGTGCTTCCAAGGAGGAGTGCAGGGTTAGCTCACGTGACCCTCACACCAGCTGCACGAAGAGGGTGCTGCTCTATCCACATTCTGGAGGAGCCGCCGCCGGGTGGGACCATGGGAAAGCCCCACCGCACAGCACCCTCAAGGGCAGGGAAAGGAGGTCAAAACTCTCCTGGCCACGACCTGCTTCCCACCCACCTTCTTACCCCTCAAGTCTAGGAGCTTTAATTGAAAGAACGAAAACGATACTAAGGACAAGCAGAAGTGGAGAGAAGTGCACGTCGGTTGTCTGTGCAAGAGCCTCATCTACGGAGCCGTACTTTGTTTTTGTTTTTTGTTGGAGTCTTGCTTTGTCACCTGGGCTGGGGTACAGTGGTGTGACTAGCTCACTGCAGCTTCAAACTCCTGGGCTCAAGCGATCCTCCTGCCTCAGCCTCCCGAGTAGCTGGGACGATAGGTGCCACTCCCACGTCGGGCTAGTTTTTCTATTTTTTGTAGAGACGGGGTCTTGCTCTTGCTCAGGCTGGTCTCCAGTGATCTTCCCACCTCAGCCTCCCAAAGTGCTGGGATTATAGAAGCAGGAGCCACGGTGCCCGGCCCTGAATGGTGTATTTTATTTAGCAAACCCACACTGTGAAAGCAAAGAGACCTGCTTCCACATCAGGACTGCAAACGTTTCCTCCAGTCTGGCGTGAAGAGAAGACATATCGAGGGGGACAGGAGCTCCTAGAACCATCTCAGCCTCTGAAGCCACGAAATCCTGGACTATAATTTGTAAGCAGTCTGGGAAAGAACATCCAGGAGGAAAGGCAGGCAAAGGGCCTGGAGGTGGAGGAGACCAAGTCTGAGGACCACCAAGCACCGAGGGCCACGCACATGGCCTGGCCCAGCAGTCAGGACCCATGTGAGGGCAGTAGGTGGAGGCCCAAGAATTGGCCCCTCTGCCTGCCGGGCTGCGCGTGGCAGAAACAGGCAGCCCCCGGCAGGCAGGTGAAGGGCTTCTTCCAGGCTGGCCCATGCCTTTCAGTGTTTTCTTTTCAAGCTCCCCGTGAGAAGTCAGAAAGTGAGGATGGGAACGTTGGGACTTTGACAGAACTTTCCTAATCAGATAATAAGAGAACACTAAAATCAGGATTTTAGTCATAATGTTTGACGGAGATAAGGAATAAAAGCTTCAGAACGCAAAGTATAGAACTCTGCTGATTATAACCTTTATGTGCTACTTGTTATCTATGAGGGTGGAATCAATTCACTCAACGTGCCGGATGCTCTCCTGGGAGAAGGATGCAGCCACTAGCCGACAGAGCAGATAAACACTGCTGCCCACCCTGTGGGTGCATACTCTGGCACGGGAAGACAGATGACACACAAAGAAATCAGTGAACGATGCAGAATTTAGTGTACATTGGAGGTTAGCCAGAAAGGGAGGTAGGGTTTGAGGCACTTTGAGAACTAACTTTAAGGGGACAAGGACAGCCCCCCAGAAGTGTACCAAGATCAGGGAGGGGCTGGGGGCTCTGCAGCTGCTCTGGAGAGCAAACCGGGCACAAGCGTGGCAGGCACAGAGGCCTTGGGTGGCAAGAGGCCAGGGCAGGGGGGAGGGAGAGCTGGGAGAGCTTCACGGGCCCAGAAGGGCTCTGGCCTTGGCTGTGAACAGAAAGAAATCCTGGAGAGGTCAGAACGGGAGGGCTGAGAAGGTGCAACTGCAGGAAGCCAGGGAGGCAACTGTAAAACTCCTGGTGGAGGCGGCGGAGGCAAGGGGAAGGACCTATTCTGGACCTATCTGGTGGGCAGAGCCAACTGCCTTTGCTGATGGTTTGGACATGGGACGTGAGACAGGAGGACTCTGAGGATTTTGGCCTGAGCTGCTGAGAAGACGAGCTGGCACTGATCCAGGGCAGAGATGAGGAAGACTGAGAGCAAGAGCTTGGGAGGCCTGAAGACATCTGCACTCGAATGCTTATAGCAGCACCATTCACAATTGCAACAATGTGAAAACAACCCAAGTGCCCATCAATCCATGAGTGGATTAATAAAATGTGGTGTATGTATACTATGGAGTTCTACTCAGCCACAAAAACAATGGTGAACTAGCATCTCTTGTATTATCCTGGATAGAGCTAGGGCCCATTCCACTAAGTATCACAAGAATGGAAAAACCAACACCACATGTACTCACCATCAAATTGGTATTAACTGATCAATACTTAAGAGCACATATGGTAATACATTCATTGGGTGTCAGGCAGATGGGAGGGGGAGGAGGAGATGGGTACATTCACACCTAATGGGTGTGGTGTGCACTGTCTGGGGGATGGACACGCTTGAAGGTCTGACTCGGGTGGGGCAAGGGCAATATACATAACCCAAACATTTGTACCCCCGTAATGCACTAAAAAAAAAAAAAAAGTCACCCTGAGATGGCCCAAGTCATATGATTTTCAGAATAAACAGAAATCATTATTTTTCAGACAGACAGCTATGGCCTTAAAGAATCTTTTGGTTTGGCAGACTTTATCACGCTTCGCACTGAAAAGGAACACTGTTTTCTGGCCCAAACATGTGGTGCTTGTGTGGAGCACACAGCAAGGCGGGTGTCAGAAACCCTGCCACTGCACCCCGGCTCTCTGCCGGGCTGGAGCCTGGTGCCCACCCATCGAGCACAGCCAAGTTCATGATCCGCCTGCACTGCAGCTGGACCCTGGGCACAGGGGCAAGGGCCGTGCCCAACCATGCAGTGGTGCTCATGAGCCAGCCCGGCGCCTCAGGGTGGGGGATCCAGTCGAGGGGTGGCCAGCTCGGCACCCTGGGCGCAGGGGTGTGGATGGGGCTTGGTCTGCCTGGGTGCAGAATCCAACCTGTGCTCTACTCAGAGCCGTGACCTGCAGTGCCCTTCAGTGTGGACATCACGGGGGCCTCGCTCTGAAGGGCCCCTTGGAGAAGTCAGAAGAGCTCAGCAGCATCCCCCACTCCCCGCCAGCGCAACATGCTGCAGCCAGGGCGGGGGAGAGAGGGACATGTGGAACATCCTGCACACTCGTCATCTGCTCAGAAAACGCTGGTTCTTCTTGACAAAGTTCTCCTCTTCTGAGGCTAACATCCTTTCAATATTGCTAGACTGCTCACATAGAAAATCAGTCCTGTTGACACGCACACAGTGTCAAAACCAGTGCCCTTTCTTCCTAAGTTTTCTTAGCTAGCTGTGTCCTTTTACCAAGGCCAAGCAGCACCCCAGGAATGGGCCAAGCCCGCCCCCTGGGGTGGGAGTCACGCAACTGCCATGGAGACGCTGGGGGGCGGGGCAGAAGCAGCTCACCTCCTCCTCAGGACCCCCCAACTCGCCTTCCTGACTCCCTATGCCCTGGCCCTCACTGGCGCGGCCCATGACAGGAAGCTGTCCTCAAACAAATGCAGTGGTGGGGATGCCATCCCCCAGACCACTGAGGCCGAGTGGGTGAGCTCCCACCGGGCCCACAGCGCCTCCTGGGCCCCCTCCTGCCTCCCCTCTCACAGCAAGACCAAGCACGGCCCCAGATGAGACCCCTGCGGCAGGGGCTGGAGAGGAGGTGCCCCAGTGTCTGGTGAGACACAGAGAGACAGGCGGATCCGCCCTTCCTTCCTTCAGACCCTCTCTGGGACCTCAGAGGGAACACTGTCAGGTCAGTCAGTACCACCTCCTTCTTGTCCAGGAATTAAAAAAAAAAAAACACACACAATAAAAAAAAACTTTTCCCCGAACTCGATTTTCAGGGAAAGTAGGTCGCAGGTACAATCCACGGCCACCCAGACACACACAAGTACCGTGGAAGCGGCTGAGGCAGTCAGAGGTTTGCTGAAGGGCAGGGAGGGGAGCTCAGGGACCGGCCAGGCCCAGGTGGCTGGTGTGGGCAGGTCCTTCGCAAAGGTGAGTGGTCCCCTGTTCACTACGGCAGGAGTGGGAGCTGGTGGGCCCTGGGGAGAGGAGGGGCAGCCAGAAGGGGAGCCCTGGACCCCGAGTCCTGGGAGGCTCCCTGGTCCCCCCTCCATCACAGGCAGCTCCTGCAAACAGCTGGCCCCAGACACTGACACAGTCGCCAGGAGCAGAAAAACGGCCAGGCCGGCCTCCACGCAGGGTAGCAGTGCGGTACCCGCAAAGAGCCCCACGTGCAGGACCTGCCGCAGCACTGTGTGCTCTCCCTGGACACACCCTGTTCCCACCGCCTGACTGTAGGACACTGCCCAGCTCAGAGACCACGACACGTGGTAACAGTGTGGAAAAGAGCAGAAAATCTTGCCAACAGAGAGCAAAATGTTGCCAGGGAAGCAGTAAAGTGGTGACCAGACATTTCACCACACGCTTTGAGAACGGAACGGGGCAATCACCCATGTGCAGACAGATCACTAACTAGAAATGCAAGAACTCCTTTGACACATGCAGGCTACAGATCTGTGCCGTCCCTGCACAGGGAAGACGGTGATCACATGTGCGCATCTTCAATGTGCTCAGTGTCCGCTGAGATGTGCTGTGAGTGTAAGACACACACTGGATATCAAAAATTCAGTCCAAAAAAAATGAATCTCAAATATCTCGGTAAGTTCAAATTATTGGTGATTACACGTTAAAATGTTTTAGATGATATTGGGTTAAATAAAACACATTATTAAAATTAATTTCACTTGTTTCTTTACACTTTTTTTTTTTTGAAACCAGGGTCTCACTCTGTCAGCCTGACTAGAGTGCAGTGGTGTCACCATAGCTCACAGCAACCTCAAATTCCTGGGCTCAAGTGATCCTCCTGCCTCAGCCTCCTGAGTAGCTGGGACTATAGGTGTGTACCACCACATCCAGCTAATTTTTCTATTTTTTATAGAGACGGGGGTCTCACTCTTGTTCAGACTGGTCTTGAACTCTTGGCCTCAAGCAGTCCTCCCGCCTCGGCCTCCCAGAGTGCTAGGATTATAGGCATGAGCCACCGCGCCCAGATTTTTTACCTTTCTAACGTGGCTATTAGAACATTTTAAACTCCACCTGAGACTCACTTTCTCAACCTTTTGGACAGGGCTGGGATGCTCAGGAGCACTGTTCCTGTTCTCCCTAGGAGTTACCAGGAGACAGACTTCACCAAGAGACCGTGGGAAATGTGGCAAAGAAACCACAGCAAGCTCTGAACGTGTTCGGCAGGAAAACAAACATGGGCATGGGTTATAGCTGGCAGACGCCTGGACATGCCGGCGTGACAAGTAGCTCACAGAAACCCGGGCAGAAGCCCCGCTGATCTCACCTTAGAGCTGGTATCACTCAGGCTGACAAGGCAAGGAGTAGTGAAAGATTTTCTTTTAAAAATTAAAAATACAACAGGCATGATATAAAATAATAAGAACCAAGACCAAACACACCTGAACTCACATATTGAAAGAAAAAGCTTTTCAGGCTGGATCACAAAGCAAGACCCTCAACTCTTCTGCCATAAATGAGAGATACACCCAAAGTGAAGCCACTCAGGGAGGGTTCCAGAAAGCTGGACAAGTGCACGCAATAAGGAAGCAGGCCTCATAGGCTTGTCACCAGGTAAAATGCATGAAACTCACCCAGGAACGGCCCTTTAGACTGCTACAGGGCACAAGTTGCGATGAAGGTGTAACAATCATGAATACTCATGTATCCAGCAGAGCACACGTATGAAACAGAAACTACTGGAGACACAGCGATGTTGACAGAGACACTAAGTGAGATCTCAATTCATCTCAGATAAGTAAAATACAAGCAACAAAACAGAACACCCAAATAACATGATTAAGGTGGTTCTGATTCTTAAGTATTGAACTCTATACCTTAAAACTAGAGAATAACCCCCTGTTAAGTTCCCCTGGAACACTTACGAAAATCAGCCTTATAAACGTTCAAAGAAAACCTCTCAGTTCTAGAAAGTAGCAAGAGGTCACATGACACTGATGGCAACGCAGCAGGACTAGAAACTAAAATACAACCACACACCCCTGGAAAACAGTACACTATGGTGAACAAGCCAGACACACAAATGTACATGTTCTATGGTTCTAACTGCATGAAATTCTAGGACAGGAGCAATGGATTTAGGGTGGAGAAATCTGAATCCCAGTGGGTGGGGGTTCAGGGGAGGGGACAAGAAAGAGAACCTGGGAGTGCCCGGTGAGGGTCGAGGTCATGCAGGCGTCTGTGCCTGCCAAAACTCATCAACGGGAAGACTTAAGAGCTGTGTTTCACTTACATAAATTATACTTCAATGAAAATGTTAAGAAGCAAAAATTCCCCAAGACAAGCTAATATAAAAAAATAATAAAATAAATATTGAAAATTTCCCCTAGACATGTTTGCTGTGTCACCGCAGCACAAGGTCCTGGGTGGCCAGGTGACACAGACCTCAGAGTAGGTCCGTGCCAGGGGTGGGCCATGGCCACTTGCAGGGCCAAACAGCTCAGAGCCTTTGGTTCCCTATGCCAGTGATCGCTGCCACGCCAAGAAGGGGGTGCACCATTATACATCCAGTATTTCAAGAAAAGCCAGAGACACTGATTTTGGGATAAAATATCCCGATTTCTAAACATTTTGTTCAAGCAACACAGCTGTGGGGTGAGTCACACACCCTCAATCCATGGCTCTGTCCTATCCACGAACCAATCTCGGCCTTGGTCTCAGGTGTGTTGGGCCTGGCCAGGGCTGAAGCCACATGGCACCCCCAGGTGCTGGGGCTGTGTGCTGGCCTTTCTGCATGGCCTCAGGTGGGAGCAAATCCTGCCCTACCCACCTCCGCCTTCCTATTCCTTTCTTCTGCCAGCTGACGAGTGAAAAGGCTGGTGGTCGCCCAGCACATCCCCATGAGTCCTGAACCAACAGCTCAAGGAACATCGAGAGAAATGTTTGCGCCCTCGGCTCTGTTTCTAAGTACGTTTCCCGTTGAGATGCCCAGGGAGATGGTTCCAGAAACAGCACATAGAAAGTCCTCCTGTGTGCTGGCCACACAGGCTCACTAGCCCACGACATAAACATGAAATTGCAGCTCAATAGAGAGCAAGCACAACAAAACAAGAGCACCTGCTAAGAAATCCCTGGGAGAGCTGGGTGTGGGTGGCTTGGTGAGGACAGGTGAGCACAGCTGGCTCCAGCACAAGGATCGGGCCTGTGCAAAGTCTGTTTCAGTGTAACTGGACTGTCTGTCCCCCAACCACGTCCCTCCAGGTGGGCCCGGGATGTGCCAGAATGCCTTTTATCTGGAAGGAAGGACACGGTGATCAGAGATGAACATGTGGAGGAGGGGTTCTGCTCACCCCTCCCTTGCCAGAAGCAGGTGTTTATACAAGGAATTCAAGCAAAATGCAGAAAAGGGCATCACAGGAAACACAGAAAGGAGACAGCAAGGAGCATCCTCTGCTCCTGAAGTTGGGGTGGGGGATGGTGGAAAACTGAGCAGCAAAGTCCTGAGGGTCCCACAGGGCAGGGCTTCGGGCTGAGAGCAGGTCCTTGGCTGGGGCTGGGATGCAGAGGGAGCCCTGCTCAGCAGTCAGGCTGCCCAGGGCCTGTGAACCTCAGGGGTGCGAATGCAGGGTCACACATGTCCTCTGCTCCTCAACAACACGTGGACCAGGTCTGAGCGAGGGCTTACCCAACAGGAGCTGTGCTTTGGGGGTCTCGGGCAGGTGAGGGGAGCTGGGAGGCCACCCAGGTCAAGGGGACTGAGGCCAGAAGCCAGAAGCCCAGGGCTGGAGGACAGAATCGCCAGAACCAGAACACAGGAAGAGGCTTACGCTGCTAATGTGGCCAGGGAAGCAGAGGAGTGAGAAAGGCAGGTGGCAGGGGAAGGAGATGACCAGTGACTGATGCCATGGGCCTGGCCACCTGGAACGGGGCCGGCAACCTTAGTGGGAAGAGCAGGGTGAAAGTGCACAGGCCACAAGAGCCGAGGGCAGACAGCAGCCCCAGAACCAGATGGCATCACCAAAGAGGGGTGAGCTCCACCCAACAAACAGTGCCTGAGCAGAGGGTGGGAGGGCGTCCCGGAAAGTGCCATAATCCTGACTCTCACAAAGTCCAGCTGAAACTCATTCAGCCACACCTGTGCTTGTAAATCGACCCTGCAACAACTGGCAAGTGCACACCCATCATGGGAAGCAGGTTCAGAACCGAAGTTCACGAGTCCTCTGGAGAAGGACTGCTGACTCGTGTGGCACTCTGGGCTCACGTCTGCTGGGCTCTCCAGACAAACACAGATCATGCCACACTCAGGAGAAAAAGCAGCACGACTGGAAAGAAGGTGCACGCCATTAACTGTGCGCACAGAGGCTGTTCCTGTTGCCCGAGTTACGACTGGGGCAGCCGCACTGAGGGAGACCCGACTCTGCAGGGAAGGTCCCACTGCTCTGAGAAATACTGCAAGTTCTTCAGTCCTCCGGGCTTGCTGCTGTTTGCTCTTCATCGTAATGAATTTTAATTTGAATAAGGACAGCAGGCTGGGTCCTGCTCTCTCCTGGCCCCCTGCACCTGGCTGGGCACCTCCCTGCCCCCGGTCCCGGCTGCACAGCTGCTCTGGCCACTGAGGCTCCTGCTTTCCCGGAGCACGGCAGGGAGGGGAGGGGAGGGCAGGACGACCAATCAGGTAATTCTAGAATCCAAATAAAAGGTTGGTCTGAAACTAGATATATGTTAAAATTCATCAAACTATATCCTCAAAATTTGTGTATTTTACACCCTATGTAAATGACACTTCACTGGAAAAAGAAAACTAAATGTAAAATGAAGTAAAAAGTATAATAAATGATCTGGCCTATTTGCCACTTTCAACCTCTTTAAATAAATCAAACAGGCTTTTCTATGCATTTTTTCCTGATTTCATTTTTCTTTTATTAAACTCTCAACCAAAATGCAAAATCAAAAATTTAAATTTTCTACAAGAAATTTAAATTTTCATTTTTTGGCCGAGACATTAAAAGCAGGCTTACCCATCCCTAAGTTTTCTAAACTCGAGACTCACGGGCAAGGTTCCTCAAGGTTGTTTTCTGCCAGTTGACGGGAAATGTTTGTACCTGGCTGTTAACGCTCTGCAGGAAGTGAATGCTAAATTTAAAGAGTGCATTCTGGGAACTGTAGTGCCCTTATAACGATCATTTCTCAGAATACACTGGAAGACAAAGGGAGCCCTGGAGAACACAGAACTTTAGAGCTGGAAGGAGCTTTGGAGATCAAGTTGAATTTTATAAGCCAGGGGCAGGCCAGGGAGGTTAGACGCTTTCTGCGAGCAAGGACTGAGACCCACTGCTGTTCCACCAAACGTAAAGAGGGAAGCAACTCACTAAACGGGAAAACCCCGTTGGGCCAGACGCATCATGAAAGCTGATTCTCTCTGGAACAGTCCCTCTGGAGCCCCTGCGTGTACTGTTCCGTCTCCTGCAGTGCCGGCCACCACTTCTCTGGCTTTAAAAGTGGAGGCTGAGAGACTGTTGTGTCCTGGCAAACTGCCCGGGAACCTGGTGACAGGAAAAGAGCGATACGCTCCCTGGGACTTACGGACGAATCCTTCCTAATGCCTCCCACTCTCACAGCACTCTGTGTTAGTGACAACAGTGCTTCCTGCCATGGCACACACAGAAAAATGACACGTACAGCTCAGTACAACAGGGTGTAAGGAAGGTGAGGCTGCCCGACTGGCTGACCCAGGAGGGGCTATCCTGGCACACGGTGATGCATTTGGGTCCCACCGGCAGGGTGGGGAGGGGACTGTTCTTTTAATACGATATCAAGGCCCTCAATTTATCAACCATGAAATGGAAAGGTGCACACATACACAAAATCACCAGCGAAACCAGAAATGGTGGAGAAAAATTAGAGCAAATATTTTTAAAATAGAAAAGGACATAAAGGGGGTCCAAATAATTATTTGCAGGTGTTATGTTTGATTACCTAGTTAATCTAAAAGTCTAAACTGAAGAAGTATTTGCATTGATAGTGCGGGAGTAGGGAGGAAGCTTCTTCCAGTTTCAACTCTGCAATGTAAAGAGCTTAGAAGTCATAACTCTCTTGGCCGGGCACGGTGGCTCACACCTGTAATCCTAGCACTTTGGGAGGCCGAGGCGGGAGGAACGCTCAAGGTCAGGAGTTCCAGACCAGCCTGAGCAAGAGCAAGACCCCGTCTCAACTAAAAATAGAAAGAAATTAATGGGACAACTAAAAATATATAGAAAAAATTAGCCAGGCATGGTGGCGCATGCCTGTAGTCCCAGCTACTCGGGAGACTGAGGCAGGAGGATCGCTTGAGCCCAGGAGTTTGAGGTTGCTGTGAGCTAGGCTGACGCCACGGCACTCTAGCCTGGGCAATGGAGTGAGACTCTGTCTCAAAAAAAAAAAAAAAAAAAGTAGTCATAACTCTCATCTTTATGAGAAAAACACTGAATGAACTGAAAATCAACAACTTTTCTTGGACCCACGAGAGAAGTGAGGTCACAGACATCTCTCCTACCACAGAGAGAATCACCTCCACGTGCTTACCTGGAGCAGCAACTGCAGGAGATGTGAACTGGTGGGACCTCTTGATCTGGATTAAGTGCTGGAGGCTAAGTGTGGCAAGTGTGGGAACCTCCCAGGGCCTCCACATTTTCATGAGTTTTACCTCCAGGAACCCCATCAGGTTCTCAGCATGAAAAGTCAGGGAAAAAATATCTCCCATCTCTGGCAGGGGAGGGGAAGGTGATCATGTGAAATGGGCCCAGGCATTCTCCAAGACAAAGACAGCTCTGCACTAACAGACCTCACCAGGGACTCATTGCACCTGGGGAAGTGTGTTTCCCCACTTCACCCCCTTCCTGTCTTACCCACAGTGGAGAAAGGAAGAGAAGAAATGCCAGTGAAGGTCACAGGTCACAGCTCAGGGACACAGGCCACTAAAAGGCTGACATCTATTAATAATTATATGGCCAGGTGGCTCATGCCTGTAATCCTAGCACTCTGCAGACAAGGCAGGGTAATCACTTGAGATAAGGAGTTCGATACCAGCCTGGGCAACATAGTGAGACTCCATCTCTACAAAAAATTTTAAAAAAAATTAGCTGGGCATGGTAGTGGCACACCTGTACTCCTCCCCAGCTACTCAGGAGGCTCAGGTAGGAAGAGCTCTCGAGCCCAGGAGTTCGAGGCTGCAGTGAGCTATGGCTGCACCACTGCACTCCAGGCTGGGCGACAGAGTGAGAGACCCTGTCTCTAAAAATAATAGTAAGCAGAAGAACTGTAAGATATAGACCACTCCCGCTCCCGCCACCACATTACAGGGCTCTGGCACAACAACATGGATGGCAGTGGAAAAAGCCCCCAGACAGTGGCAGGTGTTCGTAGAGAAACCCAGAGACAACAGGGGAGACAAAAACAAGGACCCTCGATAATGGGAAGCCCCAGCCCCTTCAGCTACTGCAGAGATCAAACACAGCTGACTGCTAGCCAGATTCAGGCAAGACCTCACAATAAAGGCTGATTTGCCTCGGTTTCTATTAGGCGTCATGTGACGCCTAACAACGGGGGATGTAGTATGAGAAATGGGTCATCAGGTGATTTCTTTGTTGTGTACACACCAGAGAGCATTTACACAAACCTAGATGGCACAGCCCTACTCCACGCCTAGGCTGTGTGGTGTAGCCTATTGCTCCTCAGCTACAAACCTGTCCAGCATCTTACCATACTGTACTGAACACTTCCGTAGGTAGGCCTGTGGTCCCCACCCCCGAGCGGTGGACCAGTCCGTGTGGGACTGCACAGCAGGAGGGGAGCGGCAGGTGAGGCTTCGTCTGTATTTGCAGGTCCCCCCCAACCCCAGCCCTGGTCCGTGGAAAAACTGTCTTCCGTGAAACCAGTGCCTGGTGCCAAAAAGGTTGGGGACTGCTGCTATAGGCAACAGTAACACAATGGTAAGTATTTATGTATCTCAACACATCTAAAAGTAGAAAAAGTGTAGTCAAAATACTGTATAAAAGATAAAAAAATGTCACATCTATACAGGGCATCTACCACAAATGGAGCTTGCAGGACTCACAGTTGTGCTGGGTGAGTCAGTGAGTGAGTGGTCCAGGATGTTACTGTACACGACTGTAGACTTTATAAACACCGTACACTTCGACTACACTAAATTGATTTTTTAAAAAGTAATTGAGTTACAATGGCCACAATGTCACTAGGTGATAGAGATTTTTCAGCTCCATTATAATCCCATAGGACCACTATGGCACATGTGCTTCAGGTGACTGAAATGTCGTTATGTGACACATGACTATATCTGATGTGTCACGTCCACCTTTCAACAAAACAATTATAGGCCGTGATAAAGGCACGAGAACACCATGTCAAGAGACAGAACAAACATCAGAACCAGACCCAACATGGCAGAGATTTGGGAATTCTCAGACACTGGGAATTTAAAATAACTATGGTTAACATACTAAGGGCTGTCATGGAAAAAGTGGACTTGCAAGAACAGATGGGCGACGTAGGAGGAGGAATGGACACAAGTGTCAGAGGGAAATGCCACCAATCAAAAACACTGTAACAGAAATGAAGAGCAGAACGGACGGCAGAATGGACATGGTGGAGGAAAGAATCAGCTAGCTGGCAGATATGTCAACAGAAGCTTCCCAAACTGAAATGCAGAAAGAAAAAAAAGAAAAAAGGATTTTAAAAAAACCCCCAAAATCCAAAATCAGACTATTAGAGAACTGTGGGACAATTACAAAATTGTTACATATGCACAATGGGAAGACCAGAAAGAGAAGAAAGGAGCAGAAGAAATACTTGAAATAACTATAGCTGAGAATTGTCCAACATCAATGAGAGACAACAAACCACAGATCCAGGAAGGTCCAAGAACATCAAACAGGATAAATACCAAAGAATCTACAGGGGCATATTATATTCAAGCGGTAGAAAAGCAAAGATAGGCCGGGCAAGGTGGCTCACACCTGTAATCCTAGCACTCTGGGAGGCCGAGGCGGGAGGATCACTCAAGGTCAGGAGTTCGAAACCAGCCTGAGCAAGAGCAAGACCCCGTCTCTACTAAAAACAGAAAGAAATTAATTGGCCAACTAAAAATATATAGAAAAAATCAGCCAGGCATGGTGGTGCATACCTATAGTCCCAGCTACTTGGGAGGCTGAGGCAGGAGGATTGCTTGAGCCCAGGAGTTTGAGGTTGCTGCGAGCTAGGCTGACGCTATGGCACTCTTAGCTCGGGCAACAGAGTGAGCCTCTGTCTCAAAAAAAAAAAGAAAAGAAAAAATAAAAAAGAATGTTGAATGAAGCCAGAGGGAAAAGTTCTTACATGTAGAGCAAAAAGGATAAAAATCACAGCAGACTTCTTGTCAGAAACTCTGCAAGTAAAAACAACAACAACAAAAGAGTAGAATTCTATATCCAGTGAAACTACCCTTAAGGCGCAAAGGGGAAGTAAAGACTTTCTCAGGTAAGGAGGGAATTCCTTGCCAGCAGACCTTCCCTGCAAGAAATACTAAAAGCAGTTCTTCAGGGAGAAGGAATGTGACACAGGCCAGGGAGATGGCTCTACATGAAAAAGGAAGAGCATCCGAGAAGAGTAAGTGAAGGTAAATAAAATCTTTTTTCTTATTTTAACTGACCTAATAGAAACCTATTTGTTTAAATTAAAAATAGTAACAGTGTGATTACAGCACATGTGTCAGTGAAACAATGACTGCAATTTCATAAGAGATGGGAGACAGGAACTTTGAATACTGTTGGAAGGCGCTGGTCCTACCCAAGAAGCAGTATAGTGTTTGAACGTGGACTTGATTAGTTGGAAATGTACAGTGCAAACTCCAGGACAACCACTAACAAAGTTTAAAAAAGAAGTATAATTGATATGCTAAGAGAGGAGAGAAAATGAAATCATATAAAATGCCCAGTTAATCCAGGTGTGGTGGTATGCACCTGTAGTTCCAGCAGCTTGGGAGGCTGAGGCAGGAGGATCACTTGAGCCAGGAGTTCAAGTCTAGCCTGGGCAACATAGCAAGACCCCATCTCTAAAAAATAAAAAAAATTTAACAATTTGAAAAATAAAATGCTCAGTTAAAATCAGAGAGAGCAGGGGAAAAAAAGGAACCAAAGAATAGAAAGCAATTACAAACATGGCTGACATTAATACAGCAGTATCAATAATCACTTTAAATGTGAATGGTCTAAGTACACCAATTAAAAGACAGACTGTCAGAATAGATTAAGAAAAAAGACCCACTATATGTTGTCTATAAGAAACCCACTTTAGGCCAGGCGTGGTGGCTCACGCCCATAATCCTAGCACTTTAGGAGGCTGAGGCGGGAGGACTGCTCAAGGTCAGGAGTTCGAAACCAGCCTGAGCAAGAGCAAGACCTCGTCTCTACTAAAAATAGAAAGAAATTAATTGGCCAGCTAAAAATACATAGAAAAAATTGGCCGGGCATGGTGGCGCATGCCTGTAGTCCCAGCTACTTGGGAGGCCGAGGCAGGAGGATCGCCTGAGCCCAGGAGTTTGAGGTTGCTGTGAGCTAGGCTGACGTCATGACACTCTAGCCCGGGCAACAGAGTGAGACTGTCTCAAAAAAAAAAAAAAAGAAACCCACTTTAAATATAAAGACATAGAGTAAAAGTAACGGGAGAAAGACATATCATGTTAATACTAATCAAAAGAAAGCTAGAGTGGTTTCAGATGAAGTATTAACAGAAATGAGGGTAAGAAAAATTATCAGGGAGAAAGAGGGGCACTACATAATGAAGGCATCAATTCTCCAAGAAGACACATGATCCTTAAGGCAGATGTGCCTAACAACAAAGCATCAGACTGCATGAGACAAAAACAGGCAGAACTGCAAGCAGAAACGGATGATGAACTCACTATTGCAGCTGAGACTTTAACAGCCTCCATCAGAAACCAAGCGACGAGCAGGCGAAAAAGCAGTGAGGACACAGTTGACTCCACAGCACCACCAATCAAGGACAAAATGGACATCTCTGGTCTACTTCATCCAACAGAACACACATGCACTAAGACAGACCACACTCAGGGCCATTAACATGCCTTAACAAATCTAAGGGAACAGAAATCATACAAAGTATGCTCTGGGACCACAATGGAATTGAACTAGAAATCAGTAACATCAAGATAGCTGAACAATTCCAAAATATTTGGAGAGTAAACAATATACTTCTAAACATATGGAGGCTGGGTGCAGCGGCTCATGCCTCGAATTCCAGCACTTTGGGAGGCCAGGAGTTCGTGACCAGCCTGGGTAACATAGTGAGACCCCATTGCTAAAAAATTTTTTTTAAAATTTCACTGGGGGTGGCATCACTTGTAGTCCCAGCTACTCAGGAGGCTGAGGCAGGAGGATCGCTTGAGCCCAGGAGTTCCAGGCTGCATGAGCTGTGACCACACCACTGCACTCCAGCCTGGGTGACAGAGCAAGACCCTCTCTCAAACAAACAAACAAGCAAATAAATAACATGTGGGCCAAAGAAGAAGTCTTAATAGAAATTTTTAAATATTTGAATTAAATGAAAATGAAAACATAACATCAAAATTTATGGGGTGCAGCAAAAAGCAATGTTTAGAAGGAAATTTATAGCATTGAATATTGGGAAAGAAGAAAGATCTAAAGTCAATAATCCAAGCTTTCACCTTAGGAAAACGGAGAAAGAAGAGCAATTATGCCAAAACAAAGCAAAAGAAACAATAAAAACTAGACCAGAAATCAGTGAAACTGGAAACAGAAAATGACAGAGAAAGTCAACAACACCAGCACGTGGATGTGTGCACCAGCGTGGAAGCCATCTGAACCCCGTAGCTCAGGGATTTTTATGAAGGCTTAATTACGCAGGCATGATCAATTATTAATTAACTCAACCTCCAGCCCTTCTGCCCCTCCCAGAGGATGCAGGGTTGGGGTGGGGCTGACAGTTCCATACTTTTAATCCCGGCTTGGTCCTTCTGGAGAACAGCCCCACCCAGGAGCCCCCAAGAGTTTCCTTATTAGAACAAAAGATGCTCCTATCACTCAGAAAAGTCCTCGAGATCACGAGCTGTGTGTCAGGAACCAAGTCAAAGACCAAATATCAGAACAAAAGATGCTCCTAGCACCCCATCACTCAGGAAATTACATGGGTCTTAGGAGCTCTGTGTCAGAATCTGAAGCAGAGACACATCTATCAATCATTTATTTATTATATCACAGTATCTATTAAAGAAACTGAATAATTAACGCTTTCCAATACAGAAAGCACCCAGCCCAGATGGCTTCACTGGTGAATTTTAGCAAGTGCTCAAGAAAGAAATGATACTCATTTCTACTATCTCTTCCAGAAAATATTAGCAAGGGAAATCCTTCCTAAGGCGTTCTACGAGTTACCCTAATGCCAAAACCAAATAAAAACATTACAAGAGAGGCCGAGGCGGGCGGATTGCTCAAGGTCAGGAGTTCGAAACCAGCCTGACCAAGAGCGAGACCTCGTCTCTACTATAAATAGAAAGAAATTAATTGGTCAACTAAAAATATATAGAAAATATTAGCCGGGTGTGGTGGCACATGCCTGTAGTCCCAGCTACTCGGGAGGCTGAGGCAGTAGGATCACTTGAGCCCAGGAGTTTGAGGTTGCTGTGAGCTAGGCTGACGCCACGGCACTCACTCTAGCCAGGGCAGCAGAGTGAGACTCTGTCTCAAAAAAAAAAAAAAAAAAAAAAATTACAAGAAAGGAAAACTACAGACCTATGTCTTTCATGAACACACATACAAAATCCTTAATAAAATGTTAACAGATTGAATCAAAACATGCATTAAAAAATAAATTCTGATAAAAAAATAAAATTTGAGCACTCGGGGAGGCTGAGGTGGGAGGACCACTTGAAGTCAGGAGCTATAGCACACCTGTAATCCCAGCTACTCGGGAGGCTGAGGCAGGAGGAACACTTGAGGCCAGGAGTTTGAAGCTGCTGTAAGCTAGGCTGATGCCACTGCACTCTAAGCTGGGCAACAGAGTGAGACTCTGTCTCAAAAAAATCAATCAATCAATAAATAAAATTCAAGCTGCAGTTTGCCAAAAAAAAAAAAAAAAATTCAAACTGTATTTTCACAAAAGTCTCTGTTGGTCTCTATTCTTTGGAGGGAAAAAATTATTTTTGTTATGAAACTCATATTTAAGACAAAATTCTTTTGTTGACCATCGTATAATTTTGTGGTGTTTTTGTATTTGGAAACTAAAATGGCAATTTTTATAGTATTCTGGATATAGGAAGTGAGAGGCTTATATACATTATAATATCAACCATATTTATTTTAAAAGGCAAAAAAATGCATAAAAAGAACTACATACCATGACCAAGTGGGATTTATTCCAGGTATGCAAGGCTGGTCGGCTTTCTAAAATCAAGTAACATAATCCGTCACATCAACAGGCAAATTGTATGATCATAAATCACCAACAGGCACAGAAAAAGCATTTGATAAATTCCAATATCCGTTCATGATAAAAACTCTCAGCAACTAGGAATAGAGGGGACCTTCTTCAACTTGATAAAGAACATATAAAAACCTACAGCTAACGTAACACCTAAGAAGGAAAACACTGTTTTTCCTTCTCTCTCTCACAGCTCTTCTGACACCAAATGTGAGGTTTCCCACACAAACCTGTTCTCAGCGGACACCAACATGGTGTCCCACAATGTGACTCACGCTGACACCAACTGCCTGGAGTTAGCGCAGTCCCCAAAGGTTAAGGGCTCAGTGTCAGGAGATTGTCCCCCACACCAGACGCCCGTCCCAGGCAGTGTGTCCCCAGGCTACCCACAACTTGTCAGACTTGGCTACAAACTGGTGGCTCTCACGACCCCTCCTCGGGTTCAATAATTTGCTGTAATGTTCACAGAACCCCGAGACGGTCTCTGTACTGTTGCCCACCGATTGTAAAGCACACAACCAAGGAACAGCCAGATGAAAGAGAAGACCAGGGCGAGGCATGGGGGAGGGGCGCAGAGCCTCCATGCTCTGTCCAGCCCACCCCCAGGGACTTCCACATGTTCACCAACCTGAAGCTCTCTGAGCCTCTTCCTTTTGGGTTTTTATAGAGGCTTCATTATATAGGCATGATTTACTAACCCACTGGCCATCAGTGACTGAACTCAATCTCCAGCCCTCTCTCCTCCCTGAGGTCAGGGTGGGGCTCTCAGTCACCCCATCACAAGGCTGGCTCTCCTGTGGACCAGCCTCATCATCCAGGAGTTGCCTCATTAGCAAAAACTCAGGTGTGGTTGCAAGGGGCTTACTATGAACAAGAAGAGATGCTCCCCTTGCCCCTTTCACTCAGGAAAATCTAAGGGTTTTATAAGCTCCATGCCAGGAACCCAGGCAAAACCCAAATACATGTTCCTTATTATATCACAGTGTCATAATAATTAATGGTGAGACGTCAGAAGCTTGTTTTCTAAGATCAGGAACGAGGTAAGGATGCCGCCTCTCCCCACTCCTGTTCAACGCCATCCAGGAAGTACTAGCTAATGCAACAGAAGAAGAAGGAAAAATAAATAAATAAAAAGTATACAGATTGGGGCCTGGTGAGGTGGCTCACGCCTGTAATCCTAGCACTCCGGGAGGCCGAGGCGGGAGGATCGCTCAAGGTCAGGAGTTTGAAACCAGCCTGAACAAGAGCAAGACCCCGTCTCTACCAAAAATAGAAATTAATTGGCTAACTAAAAATATATAGAAAAAATTAGCCGGGCATGGTGACACATGCCTGTAGTCCCAGCTACTCGGGAGGCTGAGGCAGAAGGATCACGTGAGCCCAGGAGTGTGAGGTTGCTGTGAGCTAGGCTGACGCCATGACACTCTAGCCCAGGCAACAGAGTGAGACTCGGTCTAAAAAAAAAAAAAAAAAAGTATACAGATTGGGAAGGAAAAAATGGAACTGCCTTTGTTCCCAAATAACATGACTAAAATCTCAGAAAAGCCACAAAAAAAGCCCTCCCAGAACTAAAAAGCAACTATAGCAAGGTTGCAGATACAAGGTTAACATACAAAAGGCATTTGCTTTCCTATATATACTAGCAATAAACAATTGGAATTTGAAATGAAAAACACGGTAATATTTATATTTGTACCAAAAAGAGAACATTTAGGTATAAATCTAACAAGCATGTATATAAAATATGTTTAGGTTTTGAGGAAAATGACAAAATCTGATGAAAGAATGTAAGATCTATATACACGGAGACAATTCCATGACTGAAGACTCAATATTAAGACGTCAGTTCTTCCCAACTTTACCTACAGCTTCAACACAATCCCAATCAAAATCCCAGTAAGCTACTTTGCAGATCTTGACACACTATGCTAAACTGTATCTGGAAAGGCAAAAAGACCCCTAATCGCCAACGCCATCCTGACTGCCTGAATTCGAGTTGTACTATGAGGCCCAGTGCGGCATGTGCTGCCAAAGCACGCGCAGACCAGTGGGACAGAGAAGGACGCAGAAGTAAACCCACACAACCAACTTTTGACAAAGGAGCAAAGGTAATTCAGTGGAGAAAGAATCGTCTAATCAACAAATGGTGCTGGAACAACTGGATGACCTTATGGGGAAAAAAGGAATCTAGACAGACTTTACACCTTTTCCAAAAACTAACTCAGAATGTACCATAGACCTGAATGTAAAACACAAAACTATAAAACTCCTAGAAGAAACACAGGGGAAAATCTAAGTGACCTTGGATTTGGCAATGAGTCTTTAGATATAACACCAAAAGCATGATCCATGTAAGAAAAAATTGGTAAGTTGAACTTTATCAAACTGGAAAACTTCTACCCAGTCAAAGACTATGTTAAAAGAATAAACAGACAAGCCACAGACTGGAGGAAATATTTGCAAAACACATATCTGATAAAAGACTTGTATTCAAAATATACAAAGAACTATTAAAACTCAACAGTAAGAAAACAAACAGGCCGGGTGTGGTAGCTCACACCTGTAATCCTAGCACTCTGGGAGGCCGAGGCAGGAGGATCACTCGAGGTCAGGAGATCGACACCAGCCTGAGCAAGAGCGAACCCCCGTCTCCACTAAAAATAGAAGGAAATTAGCTGGACAACTAAAAATATACAGATAAAATTAGCCAGGCATGGTGGTGCTTGCCTATAGTCCCAGCTACTCGGGAGACTGAGGCAGAAGGATGGGTTAAGCCCAGGATTTTGAGGTTGCTGTGAGCTAGGCTGATACCACAGCACTCTAGCCCAGGCAACAGAGCAAGACTGTCTCCAAAAAAAAGAAAAGGAAAGAAAACAAACAACTCCATTAAAAAACGGGCCAAAGATCTGAACAGTACACAGCTCAGTAAAAAAGATATATACGGATAGCAAATAAGCATTTATAAAAAGATATCCAACAGCATATGTCATCAGAGCACTGCAAATTAAAACAATAAAGAGATACCTCTACACACCTGTTGGTACGGCTAAAATCCAAAATCCTGAGAATACCAAATGCTGAAGGGAAGGGAGCAGCAGGGGCTCCACTGACAGCTGGCAGCGACACAGAAGAGGACAGACTTTGTAGGCAGTTCAGCAGCTTCTCAAAGCTAAACACACTCTTATCACGTGATTCTGGAATCACACTCCTAGGTACTTGCCCAGTGGATCTGAAAACTAATCTCCACACAAAAACCAGCATGCGAGTCTTCATAGCAGCTTCATTCATAATCACCAAAACCTGGAAGCAATAAGACCTCCTTCAACACGTAAAGGGACAAACAAATTGTAGTACTTCCATACAATGGAATATTATTCAGTGATAAAAAGAAACAGGCTACCAAACCATGAAAGACTTGGAGGAACCTTAAATGCATACTGCTAAGTGAAAGGAGCCCATCTGAGAGGGCCACATATTATATTCCATGATGGCCTCTCACTCCGACTACATGGCATTCTAGAAAAGGCAAAACTACAGACAGTAAAAAGGTCAGTGGTTGTGGTGGGTTGGGGGTATGGGAGAAGGGATGAGTAGGTGGAGGACAGGGGACTTTTAGGGCAATGAAACCATACTGTGGGGTACATGACAGTATGCATTTGTCGAAAACCACAGAACGCAGAACACAGCGAACCTTAAAGTACACTGTGGACTTTGTTAGTAATAATGTATCAATATTGGTTCATAACTTGTAACAAATATACCACACTAACAATATGTTAATTATATATCTATAACTACACACACACACACATACACACACACACAGGTAATTACTACATAATTTTATATATATAGCAAGATGTTAATTACAGGGGAAACAGGGTGGGATGATGAGGGGACAAAGGGACTCTCTGTACTGTCTAACACCATGGAAATTCTCTGTAACAGCTGCTGAATTTTTCTATAAATCTAAAACTATACCAAAAATCTATTAATTAAAAAAACAATCAGGCCAGGCGCGGTGGCTCACGCCTGTAATCCTAGCACTCTGGGAGGCTGAGGCGGGAGGATTGCTCAAGGTCAGGAGTTGAAGACCAGCCTGAGCAAGAGTGAGACCCCGTCTCTACTAAAAATAGAAAGAAATTAATTGGCCAACTAAAAATACATAGAAAAAAAATTAGCCAGGCATGGTGGTGCATGCCTGTAGTCTACTTGGGAGGCTGAGGCAGGAGGACTGCTTGAGCCCAGGAGTTTGAGGCTGCTGTGAGCTAGGCTGACACCACAGCACCCTAACCTGGGCAAGAGTGAGACTCTGTCTCAAAAAAAATAAAAATAAAAAAACAGCAGAAGTTGGGGAATAGGTAGAAATAGAAACAAAACAAGAACCTCCGAATATCGGTAAGTGTTGAAGCAAAGAACAGTATGGGGGTTTATTATACTACCCTGTTTAATTTGTATACATTCAAGATTTTTCACAAAAATTTTAAAATCCAGATTCATTCAAAAATTGTATGTAGACAATGAATCTATCAAGGAATGAAAAGAAAACAGATTTTTGAAGCAAGTCAAATTGCTGAATTGCATTTAATAGCCATGAGCACCCTTGTTTTATCAAGAGCATTCCCAGTCAGTAAGCAAGGTGGGAAACAGCATGGTCAGGATGGAGCTAAACAATGAACACACACAAATGTCCCCTCGTGGTCATAGAAATGAAAACAGTGTATCCTCAAGGAACTATCCTCCTCTGGGGGAGGGCTCTTGTAGAGCCAGGGTCATAGCTCACTGCAGCTGAACTGCTGGGCTCCGTGATCCTCCTACCCCAGCCTCCTGAGTAGCTGGGACCACAGGCTTGAGCCACTGTGCCCAGCCTGTCCCTGGTTTTAAAATGTCATAATGTCCAGTGTCAGAGAGGCATTAGGGAGAAGAGTGCCCACCCACCATGAGAACACCACCTGGCACCAGCTTCGGGAGAACACTTTGGACTAACATCTGAAGACCACTGGCCCAGCTCCTTCACTCTGGGGAACTTGCACAAAAATAAATAAAGCGGTTGGCTAAAGATAATGGACTGAATAAATATGTGTATACCCCTTTCCACATAAATCCCTAAAAAATGACCCAAAGATTCCTTCACTAGAGAACAAATCCATATTAGCAGAAGAGGGCAGACATTCTGAGGACACGTCACATACCACGGACACAGGTGGAGGGGCATCCCTCTCCCTCCCAGAACCCGGCACCCTGACACCACCTGCACCTTCCCAGCCCTTTGCCTTGCACATGGCAGGGAGAGCTGGGGCAGCTCCTGGGGAGTGGGCCGTGGTCCGCTTCTCTCCGCCCCTCCCCAAGCTGCTCTGAAGTCCAGCCCTGCACCTCTCAGTGACCACAATCCTCCCTTGGAGCCACGTTCCCTCTTGGCTACTGGCCGCTTAGCCAACTCCCCTTCATGGTTAAACCTCTTAAGGAAGTGCCTTGTCCCTGGCCCTCTCCTGTACCCCTCCACACCCCACCACTCAGTGAGACTTGGTCCCCAGTGATCTCGTAGTGGCCAGTGCTGTACCCAGCACAGCTGCATGCCCTCCTTTCCGGGTCTCCTCTCCTGGACCCACATCAGCTGCACCTCTAGCGATATGGCCTGCTCCCGTGCCCAGGGCTTCAAACACCTCTGCCCCCCAACACTCCAGACCCACACACCCAGCTCTAACAGGTTGGGTGCTGGCAGCAGGCTGCCTGTTCAAAACCCGGCATTAGCATCTCAAACTCTTCCTCACTCCCACCTGCCTGTTCCTTCCCCATCACAGTGAACAGAGGCACCAAGCACCCAGGTGCTCAAGCCCAAATCCAGCAGGTGGCCTTAGAATCAGAGTCACTCTTTTCCTTCTCCACTCTGCCTAGTGAGTCCCACAGCATCCCTACCACCACTGCCACCCCCACCGTCCGAGCCATCACCACCTACCCTCGGAGCCCTGCAGCAGTCACCAGAGCCCCCTCCACCTCCTTCAAGTCCCCTGCCACCCTTCCTCCACAGCAAGTGGGGGGATCTTCCGCAAAATCTAAACCACATCAGGCTGCTCCCTGCTTAAAACAGTCCTATTAATTCCCAACACACTGGAAGGAAATAATCAAGGAAACAATAGAGGAAAATTTTCCACACCTAAAAAGCAATGAGCCTTCAGATCAAAAGGTCTCATAAGTGAATGAAAGTAATGAGACCCAGCAGACAAAGCTGGTGACACTGCAAACACCAGGTACAAAAGGAAACCCTGCCCACCTCTGCAGAAGGAGTCTCCCACAAAGAAACCAGAGCCTAACCTGTTCCATCAGACAACGAAACTGCACAGAAGGCAAAGAAATGATTCCTTTAGGTTCAGACAGGAAAGGGTTTTACACCTAGAACTGTATTCTCAACCAAACTATCATTCAAATACTCAAACACACAGAAAAACTGACAATCTCTCAAAATTTTACAGGCATATGAATTCTTTTAAAAAGAATTAAACATTTCCAAAAGGGGCTGGGCACGGTGGCTCACACCTGTAATCACAGCACTTTGGGAGGCTGAGGCAGGAGGATCACTTGAGGCCAGGAATTTGAGACCAGCCTGGGCAACACAGTGAGACTCTGTCTCTTCAAAAAAGTTAAAAATTAGCTGGGTGCAGTGATGCATGCCCATACTCCCAGGTCCTCAGGAGGATAAGGCAGGAGGAGTCTTTGAGCCCAGCAGTTTGATGCTGCAGTTGAGCATTGACTGTGTCACGGCACTCCAGCCTGGGTGACAGAGTGAGACTCTGTCTCAAAATGAAAAAAAAAAAAATCCAAAATGGAGGACAAGCTTGGATACAGTAAATAGTAGTGAATAAAGTAACCAGTAAGATGTATACTTAAATCTAAATAATTATCATTGCATGATGGGGGTAAAAATAAGAACAGTATGGAACTAAGATACCCAGGGAGGGTTCACATGAGAATGAACACTTACAGAAAGAGGAGCTTGCTTGTCTGTTTTTAAAACTGAAAAGTATCTACCAGAAGAAAAAAGAAATGATGAGAAAGCTTAACAATTTAAAAAATAAAAAGGTAGGCCCCAAGTTCTAGCTTGTCAATAATCACAATTGCAAGTAGATTACTCTATAAAGACAGCAGCTCTCAGAATAAATTAAAAACATAACTATAGGCTGGGTGTGGTGGCTCACGCCTGTAAGCCTAACCCTCTGGGAGGCCGAGGTGGGCAGATTGTTTGAGCTCAGGAGTTCGAGACCAGCCTGAGTAAGAATGAGACCCCGTCTCTGCTAAAAATAGAAAGAAATTAATTGATCAACTAAAAATATATAGAAAAAATTAGCTGGGCATGCTGGCACATGCCTGTAGTCCCAGCTACTCGGGAGGAGGATCGCTTGAGCCCAAGAGTGTGAGGTTGCTGTGAGCTAGGCTGACGCCACGGCACTCTAGCCTGGGCAACAGAGTGAGACTCTGTCTCAAAAAAAAAAAAACAAAAAACATATACATATACATATAATTATAAAATAAAGTGACATGAAAGAGTTGAAAATGAGATAAAGAAATAAGAGGTTAAATGGGACAAAGTGGGTTTTTCTGTGTCAATAACAGTGAGGAAAACTATGCCTCTAACAGCATGGTCTTGAACATACAGCAAAACTTGACAGACCAACGAGACATGGGCTCCTTGGGAATCAGAGACCAAGTGCTCAGCAAGAATTACCACACAGACCTGCTGGCTGATACAAATATCGAGATCCCAGCCTCTGCGTCACACAGAACAATGTAACCTACTAGTAGAGAAGATACACTCTTCTCAAGCCACAATGCAACAGTCATAAAACAGACTGTGTACTGAGCCATAATGAAATCTCAAAAGATTCCAAAAAGTAGAACACTTTAAGGGATCATATTAGATCTTAATGTAATAAAATTAAAAAGTAACTACAAAACAATTAGCTCCCCTCCCCCATCTATCGACTTAAAAAATCTGCCAACATCCTTCTAAATAACTGTAGGGTTAAAGGGGAACTCAAGACTGAAATTACAAACCATGTAGACTTGAACAGCAACAAGAGCAGCACGAGCCACGCGGCCAGTGGGGTAAGAGATCCATAGCCTCAACTGCAGGTGTGAGGAAACGTGCCCGGGGCCAGGACAATAGGGCAGAAAGGAGGAGTGGAGAAAGAAGGGAGGATCAGGGAACAGTCAGTCATGCAGAGGTGAAGGCTGGCTGCCTGGAAAGACCTGCAGCAGTGACACACTGGGAAGTCAGACCAAAAGGAACAGAAAAAAGCTACCAAAAGTAACCTCGGGCATGAGAAACTACAAAGGCAGCTTAAAAGTGCTAAGAGAATATAGTGTTTGAAAATCTGAAAATTTAGATTTGATTTAAAAATCTAGATGAATGGCATCCAGTGGGGCCTTTCTCTCCCAGGGTGCCTGGAAACACATTGATGGGCCTTGTTTCTGGCTGTGCTGGTGGCTATTGCTGTGGGGACCCAGCAGGCCCTGCCCACTTCATCCCACCAGAAATCTTCACCATCCTCTCTGACAAACACTGGTCCAGATGCAATGAACAGTGTGGTGGGAAAATGTTTTCCCTATGTGTGTAACAGGCAAAGGATGCTACCCTTAATATGTAAAGAACATCTAGAAACCAATTTTAACAAATACTTGACAGTAAAAAGGGGAAAAATAGAGCCAATAAACATAAAATTATATTCAACCTACTTGTATAGACAGACATGTATGAAAAAGCACAGAAAATAATCTAAAAGATCACACCCCAAATTTTTCATAGCAAAAAGGAACAAAAGGAAGCAGCTGAGGTGGGAAGATGGCGTGAACCCAGGAGTCTGAGTCCAGCCTGGGCAATACAGTGACCCCCATCTATATGTTAAACAAAACAAACAAAAGAAAACTTGGGAGAGGAAGGTGGATGAGAAATGGGAAATTTGCCATTTCTTAGCCTATATATTTCTGTAGTGTTTCAACTTTTACAACAGAGAATGCATTATACTTGAATAGATGTTAACATTGAATAGATGTTAAAAGAAATAATTATTAATGTTCAAAACGGTAACTTCAAGGATATTCGTTAAAACATGAATGGGAAGAATCTCCTATGGTTTTAAGAGTCTCTTATATTTTTCCCAACAGTTTATTTCATCTGTTTTATTTCACATTTAGATCCCAACTCACCTGCAACTGATGTTTGTGTACAGTATGTAACAGAAGCTACCTCTCCCCAACATTCCACTGAGCAGTGCAGGCTTTCCCCACTGACGCGAAATGCCTCGTTTTCACCTAAATCGGCAACATACAAAGATGCCTCTCATGTGCCCGGGAGCAAGTGAGGGCAGCTCTCTAACCTAGGTCCCTCGTCCACAAGCTACAGCTGCTACCAGAGCTTCCTCCTGAGACCACAGGGCGCATGCGACCCACAGACACACTCAGGGGACGTCAACCACATTGCAGAAGAACCCCTCCTAACGGGAAGGAAGCGGGGAGCGGCAGCCGCTCTGGTACTGACCGCGGCTGGGGCACAGCAGGCCACTCAGGTAGGGGAAGCTCACTCTCTTCATCTCGTCCAGCTTCTCCTGCAGCTTGCGCACCTGGCTGTCAGAGCGGCTGACCCTCTGCCGCAGGCTCTTTAGCTCACCGTTCTTCTTCTCCACCTGCTCCCGCAGGCAGCACACCTGGCTCTTGTTCTGCCGGGAGGAGAAGCAGTAGGAGTGCAGGGAGTCGATGAGCTTGCAGGCTCCTGACGCTGACAGGATCACCTCGTTGATGGACATGGGGCTGGCGTCGCTGTGCTCACTCTGCACAGCTTCCGCAGCTGGCTTCGGGGTGACGTCAGCTGGAGGGGCAGAGGGGCTCTGGGAAGGCTTCTGAGGTGTCACTGTGAGTGAGGAACTTGGGGGGCTCTGGGTCAGGCTCTTGTCGGGCCCCAGACCACTCCCACTGCAGCTCGGCTCCACATCTCTCTTCAGCCTCTTTCGGTCGATGGGCTCTCGGGGGACAGACGGCCTTTCTCGAGTGTGCTTGGAGGAGAAACTGTAGGAATGAAGCGAGCCAATAAATTTACATGCCCCAGATCCTGGGGGAGTAAAGTCATCCATAGAAATGCCACTTTTATCTGCCACGCCCCCACCGGTGGAAGAGGGGGTGTTCTCATCACTAGCATCTGCAGCAGGCACTTCCACTTCCGCCTGGCTGCCTGCTGCCGTGGTGGCCGGTCCGTCTCCTGGAGTTCTTTCCAGAGACTGCTGTGCCTGCTCCTGGCTGGCAGCCTCCCGGGCAGCCCTGGGTGCGGTTTCACCCTGCAGAGCAGCTCGCTTCAACTTGCGCGACTCCGGCTTGGCCATCGGGTTTTCACTCGAGGATGATGACCAACCTGCAGCCACTTTACCAGCTGCTGTGCTTGAGTGACCCCTCACACGCCCCGTGGTCTTGCTGGCGTCCTTTCTCCTGGTGCGGCCATGGCCTCCAGCCCCCCTCTTCTTCTCAGTCAAGTGGAAGATGGACGGCACAGCTGTGGGCTTGAGCAGTCGGTGCTGGTCCTCCAGCCTCTTGGAGAAGCTGTCTTTGGTGAAATGCTCACTGCAGAGGAATGAGTACTTCGTGGGGGTCCAGTTATCTCTCTGAACAGCTTTCAACCACTGGATTAGACGTTTTGAGTCCTTTAAGGGAAACCTGCAGGACAAATAACAAATTAGAAACCAGTTTCCCACTAGAATTATCAACTATAAAAGCAAAACAAAGCTTTGTAAACACCCAAACGTATACTGACTTCATTTGCTTAAAAAATATTTTAATAAAGATTTAAGAAGCACCTTCTACTTATATGTTGTTATTGGAACAGAAAAATGAAAGACGCATTGTCTACTTTTAAGGAGTTCAGTCTATGGGGCAGACAGAAAAGAAGGCAAGTAACTCCTCCCAGGCTGTCGTAAATGCCCCACAGGGACACAAGATGCTTACAAATAGCCAGGATGGCATCAGGACAGCAGGAAGTAGTTCCTAGAAGCTAACAGCTGACCAACTCTTCCAATGTGCCTGGAGGGCAGGACTTGGAGCACTAAAACCAGGATGGTTGAGCGCCCTCCTGAGAAGCCAGGCCGGTGTCAGCCCACGGAGATGGGAGCAAGCGGCCAGGAGAGCACTCCAGAGAGCTAGCATGGGGACAGCCCCAGCCATGGCTCCAGCAGCTGAGGATGTGGGAACAGGCTCTAGAAAATAAGATTCAAAAGCTGTAGTTCTGTGTTCCTGCTATACTTCCACTACCAGAAGTAAAACTGCTCCCTTTAAAAGCCAACCAGCCCGATGAACCTTGAGGACATTGTGCTGAGTGGAACAAGCCAGTCACTGTGATTCCCTCACAAGGTTCCTGGAGTACTGAAATTCATGGAGACAGAAAGGCTGGGGAGAGGGTGCTATGGGGAATTAGTGTGGTGCCGAGATTCTGCTTTACAAGATGAAAAGAATTCTAGAGATGGTGGTGGTGATGGTTGCATAACAATGTGCCCCTGAATTGCACACTTAAAAATGGTTAGGATAGTAACTTTTACATTATATGTATTTACCATAAGGAAAAAATTGGGGGAAAAAGCAACCAGTCCTGGAAGATACTCAATAAGATATTAACTATTATATTAACTATTATTAATAGTTAACTAATATTAACTATTTCTTCTTTATTACCTAATAAAGATACTTAGTAACCATCTCTTCATTGAGGCAACATCTGTATTTCAGAAAACAGACCTGGCCAGACACAATGGCTCTCGCCTATAATCCCAGCACTTTGGGAGGCTGATACAGGAGGACTGCTTCAGGCCAGGAGTTCAAGACCAGCCTGAGCAACCCAGTCTCTTAAAAACAACAACAACAACAAAACTAGCCAGGAATGCTGTTGCAGGCCTGTAGTCCTAGCAGTAGGAGGCTGAAGTGGGAGGAGGATCGCTTGAGCCCAGGAGTTCCAGGTTACAGCGAACTGATTGGACTACTGCACTTCAGCCCAGCCAACAGTCAGACCCTGTCTCTAACCGGAGGAAAAAAAAAAAAACCACAAAACCCAAACTGCACATGATGCTCAGGATGAGGGGTGGGGCCAGTCGTTCCTCACTGCTATTTGCTGCACCTGAGGTCCTCTATCCCACCAGAGGCCGCTGTGGACCAGGACCAGGACAAATCCTAGGAAGTTCTAAGCAACATGACCTTCTAACCTCCTTTCTCAATCATTTGTATGCCGATTCCAAAGACCCCCACCCCCGCCCAATTCCGCGTCCTCTGCCCCCCATTCCACGTTAGACCACTGCAGTGCTCTGCCTCATTTTCAGAAACAGTAGCAGACCTCGTGGGACACACGCTCTAAAGGAAGCTGTCAAAAGGCACGCTGGCTGATGGCTGAAATAATCCGAAGTTACTAGTTCTGATAGATAGCAACGACTCAGGCTTAGAGCAAACCACTGGGAACTTTCAGTACCACTAAAAATAGCACGTGCCATTCCCCTCTTTAAAACTTACAAACCACCATGCGACACAGAACAGAAATATCTCGAAGGGATTTGTTCTTTAAGCAGAGTTCCTTCGGGCCGCTGTTCTGGAAACTCCCGCGGGTAAAGCCGCAGACACGGGCTCAATGGATCGCTGCGTCCACAGGCCCCGCGGGGAGCGGGCCTGGCGCGGGAGCCGGTCCTGCGCGGCGGGATGCGCGGCCCGCGGTTTCTCCCGCACGGCGCGGCCCGGGCTGCGGGACCCCGCGCCGGCTCCCGGAGGGCCTGCGACTCAGGAAGTGCGGCGGCCGGCGCCGGGCGGGCCGGAGCGCGCAGTCGGGGGAACCCGGCACCGTCAGCCGCGGAGCAGCGACTGCCGAACCGCGACTTCTGGACGCCGGCGGCGCGGCCCACACCCACAGCGCGCGGGCTGACGCGGGGCCGGGGCGGGCGCGCGGGGCGGCGCGGAGACCGCCGGGGAGAGAGGGGCCCGGGGCCCGGTGGCCGCGCCGGCCCGAGGCGCCCGGCCCAGAGACGGCGGCCCGGGCCAAGGTCACACAGCGCCCGCGCCCACCGCCCGCGCCGACTCACTCGCGGCGCCCGAGCGGCCGAGGCCCGCCGCCACCGCACCCCCAGCGCCCGAGAGGGCCGCGCGGCCTCAGTTTCCCCGCGGGGCCGGGCCGGGCGGGGGCGTGGCGGGCCAGGGCGGCGGCGCTCGCGTACCTGTGGAAGGAGACGGCGCGCTTCTCGCCCTTGCCCTGGCGGTTGGAGCAGTTCACGGCCGCGCAGCAGATCACCATCGCGGGCCTCGGCCCAGCCGCGCCGACAGGCTCCGGCCCTCGCCGCCCGCCCGCCCGCGGACCGCCCCGAGGGAGGGAGCGCGGCGGCGACACGGCTCGGGACGTGGGCCGGCCCGCGGCGTCCGCGCCGTACGGCAAGATGGCGGCGCGGGCGGCCGCCGCGGCCCGCCCTCGCCTCCGCCCGCGCCCGCCGCGCGCTCGGGCGCCTCCGCGAGCAGCGGGGCGCAGCCAGCCCCTCGAAGCGTCCTCAGGAGGGCCGGCGGCGGGCGAGACGGCCGCCCCGGCGTGGGGAGTCAGTACGGAGACATGGGCGCGCCGGGGCCCGTCCGTACGGCAAGATGGCCGCGCCAGCGGGCACCGAGCTGGCCTCCGCCGCATCGATGACTGCTCCTGCGTCCTCTGAGTGGAGGAAGCACCGCGCGTGGCGAGCGCAGTGTCCGGTCGGGCAGCAGAGCGAGCCGCCGGCCCACGAGACGTCCCGAGACAGCCCGCCCGGCGGCCCAGGGCTTGAGGCGGCGGCCCGGCCGTACGCCAAGATGGCGGCGCCCACGCACTTCCGCCCTGCGCCGGATGCTGGCCGGCGCCCGCGTCCCGATTGGCCCCCGCGGCGTCCGGTCGCCGCGTCGCGTTGCGGGCCGGTCGGAGAGACGCCCTCGGGTCAGTCGGCGGCCGGACGAGGAAGATGGACGCAGGTGAGGAGCTGCTTGGGGCGAGCCCTCTGCGGGCGGCGCTGGCCGCGCCCTCGGCCTGGCCTGCTCTGCTCGGGCCCGGGCTGGCGTGACGTGGTGTGGGGCGCGCAGGGGAGGGCCGGGCTCGGCGGTGCGGGGGCGCGGGAGGCGTTTGTGGCGGTGGGTGCGGGAGGGGGACCCCGGCGACGGCCGCGCCTTTCGGCCGCGCACCTGACGGTCCGTCACGCTGGAGCTGCTGGGGCCTGTCCGCCCCGGCGTGAGCGCCCGGGGTTACGGGCTTGGCAGGCCCGAGCGCTGGCCTGGCGTGGCGGGCGGCGGGCCTGCTGGGCCGGGGAGAGGCGCGGCGGCCGCCCGAGCGCGCCGGGAGGGCTGCAGCAGTGCGGGGTGTGGACGCGAGCGGTCGGCCACAGCTTGGCCTTCCCGGCCGGGAGTGGAGAAGTGGAAACTTTAATTTTTACAGTTATTGGTAGGCTGGAGGCGAGAAACATGTTTCAGTAATCATAGCGTCCGAGAGTCTTTTTCTGTCATGGAAAAGAGAAACAGCGAATCCAACTCATCATGTCTTAATTCCCTGGGGTCCTGATAGAAAGTGGAGGCGGGTTGCGCGTGTTGATGTTTTTGCCTGTCCTGTCATGCTTATGCCCCAAGCCAACAGGAGACAATTTTTTGCTGCCAAGATATTTTGGAGGCTTAAGTCGGTACCAAACCCATCACTTGCCCAGTATCCCCAGGTACATTTTCACGCAGCAGTATTAGTTTTTTCATTGCTTATAGAAACCGATTTGCCTTCCTTCAACTGTCCCCATCTGTGAAGGAAGACTTTCATCTGGTTTAATTCTACCTGTCATCCTGAATGGCATCGTTTTTGCTCTTTCTTTTCCTGGCAGTTGCAACACAAATTTATTAAGACCTTAGTTTGGAAAGTGTAATGTGTATGGCCAATGTTTATTTCAATGATTTGTGGCATCTCATCACTTAAATGTGTTAGATGGCTGCAGGAAGCAGGAGCCCTGACTCCCCAAGAAGCCGTGTTGATAGATGTATATTTTGTGAAGTTTTTTAGAGTAAGTACTAGACACTGTTGTACTATTTGCAACTATTTACTATTTATTGTGTACCATTTACAACTATTTGTTGTACTGTTTCTTTTTAGGTGTTGTTTGGATATGTAAGTCTGTTCATATGAGAAACTTGGTTAAGGTGAGAACAGTTTGGTATTGGTCATTGTCTTAAATCCGAAAACCATTATGTTTAAGTTAGGAATACAGTTGTGTAGTCACATGATGATACTGAATAGGAAATGCTGCTACTTGTGGGATCAAAGTAGAAAAGGTTTTTGCATTTGAAGGCCTGTTTATGCTCATAAAAACATGATGTTTTTAGGATATGGTAGGGAGTTTTCCATCTGACATGATGCTGTACATCCTTTCAGGAATGATTAATGGTCCACCCTCCTCTGATCCCTAGAGTCCCTGAAAATTCTGCCTGCCTTGAGCATGTGTAATATAGTTTCTGTTTGTTGTTATAGTCATTCACTCAATAAACTATTTGTTATTGTGTGGCAGGTATGTGCCAGCCACTGTTCCCTAGGACTAGAGGAGTGAACAAATAGAAACCACTGCGCTGGGCTAGCTGACATCCTAGACATGAGACCAGCCCAAAGCAGCAAGGTGTGTGGCTCCAGTGGAAGAGTGATGTGGGCCAAGCAGGAGGGGGATTAGAATTGTGGACAAGGTAGCCAGGAAAGGGCTTACTTCAAAGGTTAAGTTCTGACCAAGATCCCAAGCAGTACAGAAGGTAGGGCAAGTGGCTGATCTAGGAGTACAGGAGGCTGGTGGGGCTGGGGGTGCAGTGGTGGATGAGAGAAATGGGCTGAAAGCGGAGAGGTGACATAGGCCTGACCTTGAGGCCTTGCTAGGTCACAGTGAGGACTTACATGTATATTCTGAATAGGATGGTGACCCTCTGGAAGTTTTTGAGAGGAGTAGTAACATGATCAGACTTATGTTTAACAGAATTGCTCTGGCATCTCTGTAGAGACTACACTGGGGCAAGGGCAGAAGCAGGGAGACCAGTTAGGAGGCTGTTGCAGTAAGCCAGGCCATGAGATGGGGGAGGCTTGGGTCAGGGAGTGGAGAAAAGGTTGATTTCTGGGTGTGTTTTGAAGGCTGAGATGATAGGATTTTTTTTTTAGATTGGAAGTTGGTTGTGGGATGTATAGAGAGGGAGAAATTAAAGATGGCACCACGGTTCACGGCCTGGGCTAAGGTGGGGAAGGCTTGGGGAGATCCTGCCTGATGGGGAGCTCTGTGTCGGGAGTTTGATTTGTATGTGTTAAGTGTGAGGTGCCTGTTGAACATCCTTGTAGCAATGTCCAGAGGGCTTTTGGATCTACAGCTTTGGAGCTAAGGGAATAGGCCTGGGCTGGAGGTGTGTGGGAGGTCTCCTCAGATGATGCCATTTGGGTCTGAGTGTGGGTAGAAAAGAGAAGAGGCCAGGGAGGGAGCCCAGGGCCGCTGGCATGGAGAGGTCCAGAAGGCAGCAGGCAGACCACAGCATGGTAGTGTTCCCCAGCAGTCCCCTCGGCACTGTCCTTAAAGTCTCTCCCGTTCAAGGAACAGGCAGTTCCCAGCACTTAAATAGCCGTGCTTTGCACGCTGGAGGACACAGCCGGCACATGCAGATATATGTATGTATGTATGTACGTACGTATGTATGGATTGATTCGAGTGAGAGAGACAGGCTCTTGGTCTGTCTCACAGGCTCAAGCACAGTGGCTCAATCATTTCTTATTGCAGCCTTGAACTCCTGGCAGAACCAGTATCTTATGCTTGCACCTCCAGTTTGTCATATCGTGTCTGGCATGTGGTTTGTAATTGAAAAAGCAGAACTTGAATTAATGATAACTTACACATCCCCCTACTATAAGAATTTCAGTTTATGAAGTTTAATGTAAATCCAGTCTGTCAGCGTAACATGTGAGTCAGTGGAAAGGCTTACCACAGGGCGTGGGCTTGCACATGGACATTCTGCCCAGTGTGCTCTCAGACAGTGCTTTCTCGTTCTCTGATACAGCTTAATTTTGGGCCCTTCCCTCCCTCTCTTCCCTTCTTCCTTCTATCTCCACCAGCGTCTTCATATGGACCCTTAGGGATTTTTAAAAAAATAACTGCATGCAAATTGTTACCTTAAAACGTAAGAGTTTTCTAAAGGAAGCGGAGAAGCCTTTGTTGAATTTATTTATAAAGTATAATCTTTTGGAAAACTCACAGTGTTTTAGGAACATATCTTCAAAATGTGGTACATTATAGAAAGCCCTAAAAGAAATCTATTGGTTGCATATCTTTGTGGTTCTCCCCTCTTGAATGAAATGTAATTGGTACTAAGTACAGAGAAGTTGGTTAAATTCATAGAGCACAATTCCCTATTTTTCTACCTGTCAGATTAATACTATTAAATCATAATGCTTTTTTCTAGTGAAATTACCATATTATTAAAACACTTTCTGCTTCCTCTTGCAGTTGTGATCACAAAAGTCCCGGGGAAGAGGGTATGGAAAATCAAGTGTCTGGGGCCTAGGTGACCAAAAGGGGGAACTGCTTCTAAGGGGGCTTCTTTCTTAAGGGGGATGATACCTCTCCGTTGTAGGGCCTAGGAGTCTGGAGATGGGTGTTCTTTTCGAGGTTTGACTTCTATCCCAAGAGCTATGTGAACTGCTTTGTAAGTGACATGATGTGGTGTGTAAAGATGGTGAAATTATAACAAGGAATGTAAAATATAGCAAGGAAGCCTGCTGGCCTCAGGCCACGTGGAGCTGGGTAATCTGAGGGTCAGCAAAGGAGCCTTTGAGAGTGAAGTGTTCCTGTTGGTCATTCTGTTCAGGTGTTAGTGATTGTGAACTTTGGTTTTCCACCTGTCTGGGGTTCTCACCCCAGAGCTGGTGGCTTTGCCCAATTTTGTGGGCGAGGAGACTGAAGCTTAGAGAAGTGCAGGCATGTGCCATTGAGCTAATGAGTGGGCTCTGTCTCCAAAAACAAACCTCAATAGAAATCAGAAGTGTTATTTCAAAAACGTTTTCCTTCCTTCGCTATCCCCTGATTGGATGCTTTTGGAGGCCTTGTTTACATACCAGACCTAATTGAGAACTGCAAGCTGTAACTCCTCAAATGCTTCCTGATTGGTCAGTCCTTTTTTCACCTAATTTGCATTGTGACTGGGTGTTCCCCTTTCTCTTGCCTAGAAAAGCTGTAACCTCATGCTCAATAAATGAGACTTGATCAGAATACTGTCTTGTCTCCATCTCTTACTGTCTCTTACTCCATTACAGAGTAAGATCTGGAAGGTCAGGGAGCTTGTGGTCTGGTCCAAGCACCTCAGCCTGTGTTGAGTGGGGATGTCTCAGTCTGGGGACCTCACAATGTCTTCCTCTTCAGCTGGAGCTGTGAGGGTGTCCTGGCAAGGTGGGGCCTGCTTGGAGGGCCCATCTGTGACATTTCATCCTGTCCTCCAGCACGAGTGGGCAGCAGAGCCTCTTGACTCAGGGCAGACTTCGCACACCTGCACAGGGATGAGATATCCCTGTTGTAGTCTTTTTTTTTTTTTTTTTTCAGACAGAGTCTCTGTAGCCTGGGCTAGAGTACCGTGGCGTCAGCCTAGCTCACAGCAACCTCAAACTCCTGGGCTCAGGCAATCCTCCTGCCTCAGACTCCCGAGTAGCTGGGACTACAGGCATGCGCCACCATGCCCGGCTAATTTTTTCTGTGTATTTTTAGTTGGCCAATTAATTTCTGTCTATTTTTGGTATAGACGGGGTCTTGCTCTTGCTCAGGCTGGTTTAGAACTCCTGACCTTGGAGTGATCCTTCCGCCTCGGCCTCCCAGAGTGCTAGGATTACAGGTGTGAGCCGGGCCTGTTGTAGTCTTCTAGTGGGAATCGCTGCAGGTCCATGTGATCCTTGGTGCTAGCACTGCAGGGTAAAAGCCTCAGGATGTTTGAACCAGCCCTGAAATGGTGTGTCTGGCTTCTCTCTAAATGCAGTCTTGTGTCTTTTTGTGGAACATCTGTTGCATTGGATTCAGTTTTAATAAAGAAATTCAGGTTTGGTTCAGTGTCTTTTTACGTTGTACTAGGGGTTGCACTTCAGTTTGGTTACAGACTGTGTCTCACTCCCAGCTGTGTTGTAATTGTTTCACCCATTTCAGAGGTTCTGAGAAGCTGGCCTGAAAGTGTTATTACTGCACTTCTGTACATTCACTTGTTTCATCTTCATGCACTGCTATGAGGAGAGCACAAGTGTTCCCATTTTACCAGTGAGAAAACTGAGGCACAGAAAGATTATCTATCACCTTGTGAAGACTGAGTGGCTGGCTAGCGGTGGGCCCTTGACCTGCGCGGTACACTGCCAGGAATGTGTGCGATGGGTGTGACGCGTAGACACTTCCTACGTGCAGTGTCCTCCGCAGACAGACGCGAAGATGGTCCCGTCGTGAGGAGGGTGCAGTGCAGTGGGAGGAGTGAGGGGATGATGTAGGGAGCGTGTCTGCAGCTAGTCCTGGGGGAAGGTATGACTCTCACCCACAGAGGATACAGTCCTTGGGGAAGGGCCGGAGTAGCCGGGAGGCCTGGGCATTTCTGTAGACAGGAAGAGCATTGAAGCCAGGGTACGGCGTGGGCACCCTTCTCAGGGACCCCATGGATGATGTACACTGTCTCTTCAAGACACCTATTACGCTGGTGAGAGCTGTGGTTGCTTCTTGTCGTTTTGCTTACTCCAAGTATCTCGATCTCCTTGCTGGTTCGTGGGTAAGGAGTCTGAGGCCACACCCATCATTGTGATGGCTCTTATTATCTTCACTCTGAAGTTGGCTTCCTTGCATATAAAGTTTGCTAATAAACCTAAGAAATATGCCTGCTTTGCATTTTGCCACTTCAGTGATGAAAATCCTCAACTTCAAAGCTGCTCGGGCATCATTGCTCTCCTTCTAGGGTGAGCGTTTTTCGTGTCTTCCTTTCCTACGTGTCTCATTCTTTATTTATATTTTTAAAATGAGAAGCTAGTTATCTTAGAAGTTTCTCAAGCTGGGTGCAGTGGCTCACACCTGTAATTCCAGAGCGTGGGAAGGCCAAGGGGGGAGGGTCATTCAAGGCCAGGAGTTGGAGACCAGCCTAGGGAACATAGTAAGACCCTGTCTTCACAAAAAAAATTTGAAAGTAAAATTTTCGAGGGGCAGTACTCACCTATATTTCTAGCTACCAGGAAGGTCTCTAAAAATAATTATCTTTTAAAAAGAAGTTTCTCGGCTGGGCACAGTGGCTCACGCCTGTAATCCTAGCACTCTGGGAGGCCAAGGTGGGCAGATTGTTTGAGCCCAGGAGTTCAAGATCAGCTTGAGCAAGAGCGAGACCCTGTCTCTACTAAAAATAGACAGAAATTAGCTGGACAACTAAAAATATATAGAAAAAATTAGCCAGGCATGGTGGCACATGCCTGTAGTCTCAGCTACTCGGGAGGCAGAGGCAGAAGGATTGTTTGAGCCCAGGAGTTTGAGGTTGCTGTGAGCTAGGCTGATGCCATGGCACTCTAGCCTGGGCAACAAAGTGAGACTCTCAAAAAAAAAAGAGTTTCTCAAAATCCAGATTCTGATACTACAGACTTAATAATTAAACGATGTGATCCTTGTCCTAATAACATGTGCCACATCTTTCTGAAATATGCATGGTCCCCAACTTACGATGGTTCAACTTAACCCTTTTTCAACTTTACCATAGTATGAAAGTGATACATATTCAATAGAAACATACTTCAAATTTTGAATGTATTTATTTAATTTTTTGAGACAGTCTTGCTCTATTTCCCAGGCTAGAGTGCAGTGGCATCATCATAGCTCCCTGCAACCTCAAACTCCTGGGCTCCAGTGATCCTCCTGCCTCAGCCTCCCAAGTGGCTGGGACTACAGGTGTGTGCCCCACACTCAGCTAATTTTTCTATGTTTTGTATACATGGGGTCTTGCTCTTGCTTAGACTGGTCTTGAACTCCTGAGCTCAAGCAATCTTCCTGCCTCAGCCTCCCAAAGTGCTAGGATTACAGGCATGAGCCACTGCACCTGGCTCAAATTTTGAATTTTGATCTTTTCCTAGGCCAGGGATATATGCTCCACAATACCCTGGAGACGCTGGGCAGCTCCTACTCAGCCACGGAATCACAAGGATAAACAACTTACGCTCTAAGGATTACTGTGTGGCCAGATGACTTTGCCCAGTTGTAGGCTACTTTAATTGTTCTGAGCACATTTAAAGTAGACTTGTCTAAGCTATTAATATGATGTTTGACAGGTTAGATATATTAAATGCATTTTCGACTTAATGATATTTTCAAGTTATGCTGGGTTCTACAAAGAGATACTTATCCAAATTGCTCATTTTAACTCTGCAGTACCTTAAAAGATGTATATGCCAAGGCGGTAATAGAAATTACTACTGTTCTCTGGCCTCTGGCCTTCATTCAATATGTAGACTCAAATCCAGAAAGTCTATTCTCAAGAAAAAAGGATGCAGACACCCATCTTATTTCAATTTACAACACTGCAGGACAGTAATTCCAACTTTGTTGCTGTTCGAATGTTCTGCTGATGTTTGAAACCCTTCCAAGGTATACCGACTTTGAACTGCTCTAGGAAAAGGGCAGAACTGGGACTGGGTCCCCAGCAGCTGAGGATTCTGTCAACAGTGAACACTGGGCCATACAGAAGGACATGTTCCTTCTGCCTGTGCTGCTGGAGACACTTGCAAGTACTTCCCGACTCTGTGACTGGGAACAAGCTGGGTCCGGTTAAGCCTTTGGGGACAGTAAAATGTGTGTGCCTTTGACTATGGAGTCCTCGGTTAATGACACCAGCTGACATTGGAGCCCTTTTGTCTGCCAGCCACCACCTTATGGGGAGTGTTTCTGGTGATATCACACCCACATGGCCAGGCTGTCCTGTTACCCCAGTGTGTGGGTGAGGGAACATCCACACTTAGTAACTAAGTGACCCAGGAACCCACTGCCTATGAGGACCTGAGCTGGGATTTGAACTCTGACTGCCAGAGGCCAGAGCCGGCACCCCCAAGGGGACTGTGCACAGCACAAGCTGGCAGTCTGTGGTGGGGAGTAACTAGGAATGTGCTAAACGGGGTGCTTAAGTTAGTTATCAACTTGAGTACAGCAGGATGCTTTTAAGCAGTTAGAGATCTGATGGGGATCTATGTTCCTGTGGAATGGTGGTCTCGTCGTTGTGAAGGATAAAGGTGGGGAAGCCACAAGTATGGTGTCATTTTATCTGTCTGTGTGAAGTTGCATGCACATGCCTATGCACAAAGACTCTGGAAAGAGATTCCCTGCTTGGTGATGAGGCTTCAGATGATTTGTATATTTTTGTAGTCTTCAGTATTTTTTGTAATTAGCATCCACCATTCTTACTGAAAGGTGGAGGTATTGTCAAAAAGTAAATTTAGATGTGGGAGAAGTTCATATAACATCTTTAGTTTTCAAAAGATGTCCATGAAGTTGCAAGTGAAGGGTGAGTGATTGGGCTCCATCCAACTGGAGAGGCGGCAGATGAGACTGTGTTCAAACTTCACTGGAGAGATGCCTTTGTCCTTGCAGCCACCCTGTAGTACACCACGTGCATCTCCCCACCTTGTGGGCATTGGGCCACATGCCCTGCTGCGGGCTGGTGCCGCCTTTTGGGGACAGTGTGGACAGTGGGTTTCTGTAGACAAGAGGGCACTGGGCCTCTCTAGTTTCTTAATTGAAGCAATACAGAGTAAGATGGCACACGGGTCTCATCAGCATGGCAGATGGACTACCTGGCTCTGCAGCCTTCTTAGAAAGTGGGGCTCTGCACCATTGAAGTGAACATAGGTTCCAGGCCTTGATCTCTGGGCCTCCTGGCACCCAGGCACCTTTGGGGACTTTGCAGAGGGGCTCATCTCTTAGTTTCCAGGAGTTAGTGCATACCCAGGAGTAGCGCCCCATCCCTCTACAGCTACCTGCCCATAACCAAGAAATTGGAGTGGGCCGGAACCACCAGTCTTTGGGAGCTTAGTATTTCTTGCCCCTGAAGCATCTGCCTTCATCACAGCATCCGCACCTGCTGCCAAGGTGACATCTGCAAACCTCAGGACACACAGACGCTTGCTCCATGTTCGTTTCTTCTGTGGCTTCCCTCACCAACAAAGATGAAGGGAATGGTTTTATTTCATTTTTTGTCTTCTAGGTTTTAAACATTTTAAGTCTAAAACAATTAAGTGCTTGAATCGGGTGGCTTTTTTTTCCCTTTCTTTCCTCAGGTTGGCTCTGACTTTGTCTCTCACCCTTGTGTCAGCTGCTGGACGCTGACTCAGCAGCTTAGGATCTGTAAGGCTGAGGAAGTGGGGTACAGGCCCCACCTCCCACCCCCACACCCCAGCAGAGCAGCCACCTCACACACCTTCTTGTGTGTTCAAGTGTGTTTGCTCCAGCAGTGGTGGTGTCGTGGTAGTGCTAAGAACACAGGGTGTGCTGTTTGTTGCAAGAATTTATGCTCATGCTCTCCTTTAGTACAGAAATGCTAATGGGCTGGGGCAGTGGTGGCTCACGCCTGTAATCCCAGCACTTTAGGAGGCCAAGGGAGGAGGATCGCTTGAGGCCAGGAGTTCAAAACCAGCCTTGGCAACATAGTGAGACCTCATCTCTACCAACAAACAAACATAGAAATGCTATAAATGATCTCTTTTGATATTATTTTATGAAATTATAAAAGTTTGATGGATGGATGTCTTTAATTTTAACAGCTACTCTGACCTACGACACTCTCCGGTTTGCTGAGTTTGAAGATTTCCCTGAGACCTCAGAGCCCGTTTGGATACTGGGTAGAAAATACAGCATTTTCACAGGTATCAGCCACGTTGGAGCCCACTCTGATTGCTCAGTCTGCGAAAAGTATTTTGTGATAATAGTTACATGCCAACTCTTCTATAACGTGTGACTTACGAACTTAAGGCTTTGTGTGTGTGTTTTCTTCTTTTAAACAACCTCCAGAAAAGGACGAGATCTTGTCTGATGTGGCATCTAGACTTTGGTTTACATACAGGAAAAACTTTCCAGCAATTGGTAAGTACCCCATTTTGTTACAATGTGTAGCAGAATATACACGTGTTAAGAAGGTGGAAAATTTATGCTTACAGTTTTGACTTCCGTATGCCAGATACTTGGTTTAATCCTCACAGCAACCCTGGCTAAGTTTGATTTTTTTTTTTTTTTTTGAGACAGAGTTTCCACTCTGTTGCCCGGGCTAGAGTGCCATGGTGTCAGCCTAGCTCACAGCAACCTCAAACTCCTGGGCTCAAGCGATCCTTTTGCATCAGCCTCCCAAGTAGCTGGGACTGCAGGCATGTGCCACCATGCCCGGCTAATTTTTTTTATATATATTTTTAGTTGGCCAATTAATTTCTTTCTATTTTTAGCAGAGACAGGGTCTCACTCTTGCTCAGGCTGGTTTAGAACTCCTGACCTTGAGCGATCCTCTTCCCTCGGGCTCCCAGAGTGCTAGGATTACAGGCATGAGCCACCACACCTGGCCAACCCTGGCTAAGTTAATTGGCTGAGGCCTCACTCCTAGTAGTGGGAGAGCTAGAATCCAGACCCAGGCTCCTAATTCTACCTAGAGCAGTGTTTTTTCAACTGCAAGTCACAGCTTATTATTGGACCTGGAATCAATATCACGGATTGTGACTTAACACTTTTTAAAATGTAGAACAAAATATGAAACAGAGTATGTTTGCCCTAGTAAAACAGCATGTTGCTTCAGGAGATTTCAGTTTCAGTTTACGTATCTGAATGTGTGTCCTGGGTCATGGCTATACTATATGTTTCTTACTGTAGGTCAAGAATGTTTAGAAGCCATTCTCTATCCATAATCTTTTCTAGTATGTTCCACACTTAGTTGTGGGGAGATTTGAAGGGCAAGGTAACTGCGACATGTTGTCACTTAACACTAAAGTGCATTCTGTTAAGAAGATTCCTCATCGTTGTATATGCTGGGGGTGGTCAGAGGATGGGGACCAGGCTGACTCCGCACCTCCCCAGTGGCTGAGTCATGCTGTTCGGTTCTTCTCCTAGATGTGGTTTCATTCCTTCTCCAAAGTGAAGTGGACGTAAAATAGCCACAATGGTTTGACATCTGAGAACACTGAAATGTAGGGAGAGAAGGTGCTCATCCCTTTAGGTTGACATTTAACGGTACCATTTGGCAGGTGTGCCCTGGAAATAGTTGTTCATTCCACAGATACTCACTTCATACCTGCTCTGAGCCTGCCCCTGCTCGGCCCTGGATGCAGGTTAGTCCCAAGCCTCTGTCTTCTTCAAAACAACTCTACCAGGGTGCTAGGCATGAAAACAGGTGCTAGAGAGAAGCTGTACCTTGGCAAAGGCATTGTGGAGGAGCTGCAGATGCGGACGAAGCAGCCCATTGTGGTTCTAGAGGCTGAGTGTGGTGCATTTCCTTCCATAGCTCTGCAGAGATGACTTGGTGGGGTTTTTTAAATTAATTTTTTCTTTTTTTAAGAGATGAGAGTCTTGGCCGGGCGCGGTGGCTCACGCCTGTAATCCTAGCACTCTGGGAGGCCGAGGCAGGTGGATTGCTCAAGGTCAGGAGTTCGAAACCAACCTGAGCAAGAGTGAGACCTCGTCTCTACTATAAATAGAAAGAAATTAATTGGCCAACTAAAAATATATAGAAAAAATTAGCCGGGCATGGTGGCGCATGCCTGTAGTCCCAGCTACTCGGGAGGCTGAGGGAGTAGGATCACTTGA
>CAUYRT010000183.1:0-25925 GCA_963574885.1 Lepilemur ruficaudatus
GATTTTCAGTGAATTTACCGAGGTGTACAGTTAATCACATGAATCAGTTTTTGAGGAATTCCTTTCCCCTATTGAGACCCCTAATTCCGCTCCCCAACTACTTTTCAAGCATATCCCACCCCTCCACAGTGACCCCCCCACGTCGCTCAGACTTGGGTCTACCTCCCCCCCCCCAATTCCCCAGTGTTTGCTCCTACCCGTTGAGCAAATTGACAAAATATTCTAAAAGTCACATGTAAGAATAAATATATGAAATTAGGAAAAATTTCAAAGTAATAAGGAGTAATGAATTTACTTTTCTAAAAGAATAAAATGTAGTTAAAACAGGATAGTTTTAGGAGAATTCCCCTCCTGACAATAGTGTACTAAGTGATTTGGAGCTAACGTCCCTCTAACAACAAGTAGAAAAGCTGTACTATATATATGCTCAAGAAAAGTTCATATACATATATATAAAATGTATTTTCAACTTATGATGGGTTTATTGGGACATAACTCCATTATCAGTTGAGCAGCATACTAAATATGTATCACTTTCACACCATGATAAAGTTAAAAATTCTTAAATTAGACCGTTGGAAGTTGAAGACCATTGTGAGTTTAAACAAGTATAAAGCAAATAGTGAGCAATGCCAAATATATAAGTAATTAAATGTAAACGCAGCAAACATTTCAACTAAAAAGCAAAGGTTGTCAGGTAGGCTATAAAAAAACCAAATCACAATTAAATGGTGCTTATAAGAGATATCTTTTAAACATAGGTGTAGAGAAAGTTTGAAAGTAAAAGGATGTGAAAAGTAAATTATGTAAACACTAACAAAAACCTAGGTGGTATAGCTGTTTGAAAAGAAAGTAGACTTTAGCAAAATTCATTGCCATATAATAATTCTAAATGTGTATGCATCTAATAACATACCTTCAAAATATAAAAAAGTAAGCACTACTTAATGAAAAGACTTATAGACAAATACATAATCATAATTAAATATTTTATATAACTCTCAGTAACTAATAAAATTGTCAGGAAAAAAATCTTCTTGCCTTAAGTTACATATATAGAACATTTCACCCAATAATGTAAGTATAAATATTCTTTTCAAGTACACAAGGAACATTTTCCAAAACTGTACATGTGCTGTTCCATACATTGTTTCAACAAATTTTATAGATAGAAGCATCATAAAAAATATATTCTTTGCCTAACATGATATAAATGAAAAAATAGATAATGAAAATACTGCTTTAAATAACCAAATGTGTGAGATTTAAGCAATGGGCATTTAAATTTTCCATAGTTTAAAGAAGAAATTAAAATAGAATTTAGAAAATATTTGGAACTGAATAATAAGATGTTATACATCAAAACATGAGATGTTAAAAATACGCTTACAGGGAATTTAAACCTTAAATGCATATATTAGGCCTAAGCACCCATCACGGGAAGTTATTAAAGGAACAGTAAATTAGACACAAGGGATAGTCTCAAATCAAAATAGAACGTTAACTAAAACTTTTCCTTTTGCCCTTGAACTAATGACTAGAAACCAACATGAGGATAAAGATAAAGAGGCTCTAATTACTGCACATACTAAAGATAGTTGCAAATGACTGATGTCAGACATCAACTTTCTGGCATCACTAAAGATCAGCATTTTATGTCCTATATAAACAACCACCTACTTACCCCTCACCACCACTCCAACCATCTTTAACAGAAGACTGTAAAAAGTAAGGGGAAAGTCAACAGTGTCATTGGCCTTGTGAGGAATGTGGCATTTATGGTTAGAGTTTTTACCTTTTACTTCTTCAGGGGTGGCAGAGGGCAGTTACTTTCTCTTTTCCTGGCAGCCAAGTAAGGGGAGGCTGCAAGAAACTCAATCATAAATATTGGCAGTGTCTACTGGAAGGAAATACTGCCACCTCTCTCCCCAAATGAAAGCTGGCTGAACTGAAGAGTCTTCAGGGCCACCTGGTGCTGCCAAGCAAGTGAGATGAATGTTTCAAGGGGATTCTTGATAGAATTTCACATGCATGTCCTAGAATTTGTGTATACACATGAACATGAAAACTGATGACTACTTGTCTGGAAATTTCTGAAGGCGAAAGAATTGCTAGAATACTGATCAATACTAATCAGGCAAGAAAGAACTGTAGGGTAATCGGACAGAAAGAGTAGGGAAGGACGGATATGGAGTGCTAAGATAGCATTAGAAAGGTCCTTAGCAGTTCCCATTGTTAAGGGTAAAAGAACAAAGAGGACAGATGTGGAGCAGCATCCACTGGGTGATCCAGACAGATACCAATTCAAGAGATGTCCTATTTAGAGAAAGGGCTGGTGTGTAAGCATACTTACAGCATACTTTCACAGGGGTCAAAGCAAGACATGAGTGTCCCTCTTTGAGGAGAACCTATGAGTCCAAAGAGCTTGGATAAGGCTGAAGAACACCCAAAGGAAACTACATACATTAACTATGAGAAGACTATAACACTAAAGATGCCACCAGCAGATGAAAACAGACCAAAGCAGAGCGAGAGCAGAGATGCTTTCTAGGCACCAACAGGTGACTGCTGGCTCACTGGTCCCTCCCTGTGCTTTTCACCCTAAGGAAGCCAGACTCAGGAAACAGATGAAGAGGTGATATCCCTGAGCCTGCCTAAAGGTGGTATGGTGGGAAATAAACATATGGCCTGCTCTGGGGAAAAGAGCTCCTGCTCCTCATCTGCATAAGAAGGATTATTTGTGTTAATAAGGTTTTCATTCTAGCAAAAAAATAAAGTTAGTTAAATGTAAGTGCTCAGTGTTTTGGTCTGTCTTGAATTTATTTTTTTCTGACCTGGCCCAAACACACTGAGATCATTTCCTAATTTTTTCAAAGCGTGTTTTTTTACATAAAGAATCAGGAAAAGCATGTCTTGCTCCAGGTCTGAACCCTGGTAGAAACAAACAGACAGGGATGATGATGATCTGGCAAAGCTTTCCCTGCTGTGGGCTATGAGATAAGATGAAGGGAAGGTAGAGGAAAAAAGAGAGTATGTATCATGGATATTAGGAGTCAAAGATGTGGCTTCTTGTTCTATATTGTAGTTACCCAAATATTAAAATCATGGCCCTTTGAGACTCTCAATTAGTTTGCTTTGCCACTGAGATGCTAGGTGGAAACCAAAACTATTCTTTTGAAATTGATTGATTATTGCATGAATGACCGAATGTAGTCATCAATCATTCAAACATGCACTGAGCACTGACAATGTATAAAGAAAGATTCCATGCTGCGGAGATAGTTTTACCTAGCTGAGGAATGGTTACCTGCTGTTATATGCTGATTTAAGAAAAAAAAATGACTTTTATAAGAAGATCCCCAAAGAAACACAGATATTTTAAGGGATTCATCCATTAAGTAATTATGTGTGTGAAGCACAGTGCTAGACGCTAGGGGCCCAGACTCCGCCTTGAAGGAGCTTAGAGTCTACTACAGAGAGGGAAATTTTTTTTAATTAAAATAAGCAAAAAAAGAATCAGTATTAAAATAGGAAAGCACAAAGAAGAGTAACACATTTCATTGAATAATAACTAAACTACTTTGCATATTATAAAAAATTCAAATTAAATGTCAAAATATAAACAAAGTGAACCACATTTTTAGCTCATAAGAACTGATGAAGGCCAAGTTTCAAACAAATGAATAGGGAAAAGGATGTGAAAAGTTAATTCATTGCAATAAATTATAAAATGTTAGCAAACATGTAGGGAAATATTAAACTTCACTAGTACTGATCATACCTAAATATTAATAATACCCTTATCACATGCACCCTATTCTTTGTATATTAGCTAAATTCTAGCTCCATGTTCTTATCCTTGATTAGTTTCACAGACAAGGTAGATGACTGAGCAAATAGTAAAACCTCCCCCTTCACTGAAAACACGGAAGCATGTGTGCTTTATTTTTTATTTTAAAAATGCCTAACTGCACTGACATTGAAGGTTAGACTATCGGTTGGCCAGACAGAGAAGAAACCCACAGTGCAGAACACTAACTTAAGGTAAAAGACCACAGGAAGCCATGATCATAAACGAGCAGTGAGGGCCAGGATTCTAATATCCTGCAGTAACAGTAACAGAGAGTAATTTCATTGCTTAAGTGTTTGGATAGCAAAACCAGTCTTCCTTCATGAAGCCAGGGCCTAGAATTGCACACTCTGCCTATGTTTAGAAGTAGACTTAACTGTCCATTTCAAAGGTGCCTGTGGTAGATATGGTGACTAAGATTGTGTTATACAAAGAGCTTCAAGTTACTCACGTCACTCTCTTTGGGGTCCCCAAACCCCAAACATCTAGCTGGCGCATTACCTAATATCTAATATGCAGGGACGTGTAGATTTAAAGCAAAATAAAACAGCAACCTCCCATTCAAGATGGCCCCCCATCAAAAATTCTAAAAGCATAGAAACTAATCCTGATTCATGAGAGAGAGAGAGAGAGAGAGAGAGAGAGAGAGAGAGCACTCCTTTGAAACAGGAAAATCTAACCTAAGAAAATAATGATATTAAAGCAAGCTGTCTTAGAAAAATAGACACACTCACCAATTTTCGATTTTTAATAAAAGCTTTGAAATGAAATACCATAAAATTCACACCTTTTCTTGGGCATTACAGACACTTTTTTAATGACAGAAGATGATACATTTATACAAATTACAGGCTAGAATACAATGAATGCAAAATCCATCCAGATAACGGTTAGAAAAGCGTCATTTAAAAAAGTAAATCTGACTCAAGTGGCTAAAGAACTCACGCCCCCATTTTGATAATTACACACAGCTTGAAATGCAGCACATCTAAATCCTCCCCCTAGTCAGTGCACTATTCAATACTACATCATATTCAATGACTCTAGTGATTTAAAGATTCTAACACTTTTAGCATTGACATCAAGAGACATCTCGTAACAGGTTCACTATGGAAAACTCAAATGAGAATGTGTGAATGTTCTTTGCAAACCGTAAGGTGCTGTGCAGATGTTGTTAGCTATTGCTATTATTACTGTTCAGTGAGATTTCACTGAACATGGGAAAAAGGAAGATTACTTTGTATAACTGACAAATATGACTTATAGAACATCTCAAAAGGAATGCAGATATTACTTTGAAGGACACGTAGCAATAACACAGGCAAGGAAAGTGTGGCCAGGAGTGATGTCAAGGAATTCCAGACTATTTTAAGGAATATATAAAGGATTAAGCAATTCATAGATTATGTGTAATATTTATTTATTGTTAGATTCTCAAAGTCCCTGAAACTAATTTATTTTTTAAGGTGACTCTTACCCCCTGAAAAAGGAAAAAGAAATCTTGTCCACTTATTAACATGCTATTTCAGCCCAGCTCTTGTAAAAATTATCTTAAACATAGGAGTACAGTCTGAATTAATAGCTGTACTATTCTGGTGAACATAGTATGCCTGACATCAGAGAAACCTGCCACTAACCTAAGACAAGTGACAAATTCTGTGCCATAGTTGAACCATTTATCAAATGGGCCTAACAATTGTTTACAATTTCACATGAGTATAAATTAAACAATAAACATGAACTTGTCTAGAGACAAAAAATAAACAATCAGTAGCTTCGAAGTATCTGTCCAAGCTACTGATTTAACCCTATTTACTGTAACATGTTACCTTTCTCACCCCTCATTTTGCCCCCCCAGAATTAAATCCTTTTTCCCTGTTGTGCTGAAAAATGAAGTCTGCTATAGAATGCATCTGATGTCATTAGCTCTTCAAATGGATACCATTTCACATATAATGGTAGAATTTGGTTCTGAGTTGTTAGTGAAGAAAATTAAAGCTGCCATTAAAGAGTCCCTGTGTCTCATGGGAATCAGACAGAAATACCTTGTAGTGATTAGAATGTTTTCATCACACATATCTCATTGGTTTTGTCAAAAGAAGCAACTAATTGACTTGTTTGGTGTTTATTTTCCATTTTCATGTAAATTTTATATATACAGTAAGAATACCCCAGGAGTAAGTTATACCCAAAGAAAGATTAAACCTGAGGTACATGAAACAAAATTCACACTTTTGAACCATACAATTCAGTGGTTTTTTTAGTGAATTCTGGGAATTGTGTAAGCATCGCCACTTTCTACTTTTAAAACATTTCCATCATCCCAAAAGGAAACCTCATACCCATTAGCAATCACTCTTAATTTATGGCACCACTACTCTGGCAGTAGAGACAGAACTACTCTAGTTTCTGTCTCTGAAGATTTGCTTATTCTGGACATTTCCTATAAATGGAATCATACAATAACTGGCTTTATGTGTTTAACTTTCACTGAGCATGATGCTTTTAAGGTTCATCCATGTTGTAGCATGCAATAATACTTTCTTTCTTGTTATTGCCAAATAATATCACCCTATGTGGATATATCAAATTTTATTTATCCATTCATCAGTTGATGGACACTAGTGCGTGGGGCAAAAGATGTGGCAGGCCCACAAGAAGGTCAGCTGCTCCTCACCGTGGGGACAAGTCCCCAGATAGGGGTTGCCACATAGAATAAGAACATTGATAGGAAATAATTTGATCAGATCCCATTTGTTTATTTTTGTTGCTGTGGTAATTGCTTCGGGGGTTTTCTTCAAGAATTCTTTGTCTAGGCCGATGTCTGAAAGAGTCTTCCCAACATCTTCTAGGATTCTTAAGGTTTCTTGCCTTAGGTATAGGTTTGTTAACCATCTTGAGTATATTTTTGTGAGAGGTGAGAGGTAGGGATCCAGTTTCATTTTTCTGCATGTAGCTATCCAGTTTTCCCAACACCATTTATTGAAAAGAGATTTGTTTCCCCAATGTATATCTTTGTCTGGTTTATCAAAGATTAGATTACCATATGTAGATGGTTTCATCTCTGGACTCTCAGTCCTGTTCCAAAGATCAAGGCTTCTGTTCTTGTGCCAATAAAAGACTATTTGATTATTATTGCTTTATAATACAATGTGAAATCTGGAAGACTGATTCCTCCCAGTTTGTTCTTTTTGGTTAAGATTGCTTTGGCTATATGAGGTCTTTTCTGGTTCCATACAAAGTGAGAAATTATTTTTTCTAGTTCTGTAAAGAATGAAGATGGAATTTGATGGAGATTGCATTTATTCTGTAGATCACTTTAGGTAAAATTGACATTTTAACAATATTGATTCTACCAATACATGAACAAGGTAGATTTTCCATCTTTTCCCATCTTCTACAATTTCTTTTTTTAGTGTTTCATAATTCTCCTTGTATAAATCTTTTGTATCTTTTGTTAAATTTATTCCTAGATATTTAATTTTCTTTGGGGCCATAGTGAAAGGTATTGTGTTTTTGATTTGAGTTTCGGCTTGATTGTTTTTGGTGTATATGAATGCCTCTGATTTGTGTACATTGATTTCACAACCTGAGACTTTACCAAATTCATTTATCAAATCTAAGAGTCTCTTGGAAGAACCCATGGGATGTTCTAGATATAATATCATATCATCAGCGAAGAGCAAGAGTTCGATCTCATCTGCACAAACTTGGATGCCCTTAATACCCACCTCTCGCCTGATTGCTATAGCTAGGACTTCAAGCACTATGTTGAAAAGAAGAAGAGAAAATGGGCATCCTTGTCTAGTTCCAGTTCGAAGTGGGAATGGTTTCAGTTTTTCCCCATGTAGTATGATATCGGCCATAGGTTTGCCATAAATGGATTTGATAATTTTAAGGTATGAGCTGCCAATTCCTATTTTGTTAATAGTCTTTATCATAAGGGTGTGTTGGAATTTGTCAAATGCTTTTTCTGCATCTATTGAGAAAATCATATAGTCTTTGTTCTTGCTTTTAATTATGAGGCAAATTGCATTTATGGATTTGCATATGTTGAACCAGCTTTGCATCCCTGGAATAAATCCCACCTGCTCTTGATAAATTATTTTTTTGCTGTGCTGCTGAATTCTATTTGCTAAAATTTTTTTGAGGATTTTTGCATCTATATTCATGAGGGATATTGGTCTGTATTTTTTTCTTTTTTTGTTGAGTCCTTTCCTGGTTTTGGTATTAAGGCGATATTGGCTTGGTAGAATGAATTAGGAAAGATACCGTCCTTCTCAATGTTGTGGAATAAGTTCTGTAATATAGGTATGAGTTCTTCTTTGTAGGTTTGTAAAACTCTGAAGTGCAGCCATCTTGTCTGGGACTTTTCTGTTTTGGGAGGTTATTAATTACTACTCCAATTTCTGAGCTTAAGATTGGTCCGTTTAGAAATTCTGTTACCTGCTGGGTGAACTGAGGAAGGTTGTATGTTTCCAGAAAGATGACCATTTCCTCCTCATTATGTAGTTTTTGAGCATATAGTTTTTTATAGTAATCAAAAATAATGTTTTGTATTTCTGTGGTGTCTGTGATCGAATTAAAAAGCTTCTGCACAGCCAAAGAAACTATCACTAGAGCAAATAGACAACCTACAGAATGGGAGAAAATATTTGCTCTCTACAATTCCAATAAAGGTGTAATAAGAAAAATCTACCTAGAACTCAAAAGAATTAGCAAGAAAAAAATCAAACAACCCCATCAGTAAATGGGCAACGGAAATGAACAGAAACTTTTCCAAAGAAGACAGAATAATGGCTATCAAACATATAAAAACATGTTTAACATCTCTAATCATTATAGAAATGCAAATCAAAACCGCAATGAGGTACCACCTAACCCCAGTGAGATCGGCCTCTATCAAAAAATCACAAAACAACAAATGCTGGCGAGGGTGTGGAGAGACAGGAACACTTTTACAGTGCTGGTGGGACCGCAAATTAGTGCAACTTCTGTGGAAAAGAATTTGGAGATACTTCAGAGAGCTAAAAATAGAAACACCATTTGATCCAGCAGTAGCATTACTAGGCATCTACCCAGAAGAGCATAAGATATTCTATAATAAAGACATCTGCACCCAAATGTTTATGGCAGCACAATTCACTGTTGCTAGGTCATGGAAACAACCCAAGTGCCCATCAATTCATGAGTGGATTATTAAAGTTTGGTGTATGTTTACAATGAAATATTACTCAATTATAAGAAACAACAGTGAGCTAGTACCACTTGTATTATCCTGGATTAAGCTTGAGCCCATTATTCAAAGTGAGGTGGCACAAGATCAGAAGAATGGGTTCCACATGTACTAGCCATAAAATTGGTACTGACTGATTAACACTACAGTGCTCAAATAGTGGTGGTGTTCACCAGGGATTTGGGGTTTGGGGGGGTAGATCCACATCTGTGGGATTGGTGAGCATTGTGGAGGGGAGGGACATGCTTGAAATATTGTTGGGGATGGGAATTAGAAGTCTCAATAGGTGGAAGGAAATCTTCTAAAACTGTTTTGTGCGAATAGCTGTACAACTTGGTAAATTTACTAATAATCATTTAATTGTACACGTAAAATGGATTAATTGCATGTCATGTAAATTATACTTCAATAAATTTGTTTAAAAAAAGAAAATTGATAGGAAATAGAGATTAATACAATACACAGAGACTGGAGTATAGTTTTTAGTTTTATATTAAAAAATCAGAATAATCACAGCAGGGTATTTACGTGACTAGACCATATCACCGTAGATGGTCTAACAATATGGTTAGATTCACATAAGTTTTTATAATCACAGATCTCAATTATTAGTTGTCATGGTAACACATTTGCATATCATGGAATGCAGCTGCTAGGGGAGACAGGTACTGGGTTGGGGTCAAAAGTCCTCTCAAAGGGCTACTAACAAGTCTTAATCTATTTAGGTGAACAAACAGGTACAAAGTCTTTCAAAGGCAACTTCTAAGTTCTAAGAGATAGTCATCAATTAACAGAAGTATAACAACTGAGATATAGTGACTGTATTTCTTTGATTTCATTATTGTGGACTTAAAGGTAAATAGTCAGTCAGGAGTGAACAGGAAGCCTGATTGTCTACAAACAGGTTGTTTATAACACAGAGGCATGTCTCAGAGCAAAGTACACTCATTGTCTCAGGCTCCCATCCTGTGGACCAGATATTTACCTTTGTCTCGGCATTCAAGACCCAGGAAAGCCCCACAGAGAGATAACCAGGTAGTCTCTTGGAAAACATCCCTACCAGAGATTTGAGAGGTCTCCCATGATAACAGCCTTTGATAAGTGAACCATTGAGTTCACATATTGTTTCACAGCAAAACCCTGCAAACTCCTGTTTATGTATTTAATATGGCATTATTGGGTGATACAATAATGATCTTATGAGCCACATTTCATTAATTCCTCAGTCATATTTCTCAACACACTAGGGATTTTTTTAATTTTTGACTATTATAAATAATAATGCTATGAACACTTATGTACAAGTTGTTGTGTGAACATGTATTCTCATTTCTCTTTGGTATATACCTAGGAGTTGAATTACTGAATCATATGTTAACTCTGCATTTAACATTTTTAGAAACTGACGAACTGTTTGCCAGAGTTGCTGTAGTATTTTACAATCACACCAATAATGTATGACAGTTCCAATTTCTCCACATGATGTCAACACTTGCTAATGTCTCTCTTTGTTATTTTAGCCTTCCTAGTGTGGTTTTGATTTTCATTTCCCTGATGATTAATGATGTTGAGCATCGTTTCATGTGATCATTTGCTGTCTACATATCTTAGTAGAGAAAATATTCAACTCCTTTAGCCTTGTTTTAGTTGGGTTAGCCTTTTTGTCATTGAGTTCCAAGGGTTCTTAGTATGTTCTAGACAGAAGTACTATATTCAGTTACATGATTTACAAATATTGTCTTCCACATTTCAGGTTGTCTTTTTACCTTTGTGATGGTGTGCTTTGAAGTATAGAAGTTTTGACTTCTGATAAAGTTCAATTTGTCTATTTTGTTGTTATTTTTGATTATGTGTCTTTTAAAGTTTTTTTCTGGTCTCTTCCTTTTTTAATGTTTTTTTAATTGATACATAATAGATGTACATATTTTCAGGGTTTATGTGATAATTTAATATATTCATATAATTTGTAAAGATCAAATCAGTGTAATTGGGATACCTACCCCCTTAGGTTGTGTTTTTGATGTTATATTTAAAAAACTATTGCCTGATTCCAGGTCACAAAGATTTAAACTTGTCTCCATCCAAGTACTAACCAGGCCCGACCCTGCTTAGCTTCGCGAGATCAGAGGATCCGGCGCGTCCAGGCTGGTACAGCCGTACATGGCAAAGCACGCCCTTGAACGCCTCAAAAGGCCGCGCTGCTAAGCGTCCCTCTGCGCCTAGTCCCGCCCGCCGCCCCGCGCCAGCGCTAACCCGGGGCCTCGGGTTCCTGGATGAAGGCCCACGGGCCCCGCGCGGAAGGGGTGGCCTGCGGGGCGGGCGGGGGGGTCGCTGGGAGCGGCCTGCCACCGCCGGGCACACGACGCGCCCCCACGGGCCGCAAAGCGCCCTTTGCCCCAAACCACAGGCTCAGCTCTGTCCCGCTGCAGGGCGGGCCACCAGAGTCCTTGGTCACCGCGGGGGCCCGGCCTCCCAGACGCCCTCCCAGAGCTGGACGCTAGGGCCCTCCCCACGCGGGACCGACAGACCGTCAGCCCGACAGACCGGCCACACTGTCAGGCGTGCTGCTGTCCTCCGAGACCTCAGCGCCCAGCACCCCTCGGCCTTGGCGCTCCCCTCCTCCCCTCCACCCTTCCCGACCCGATTGCCCCTGCCAGGTCCCTCGCTGACCATCCTCCCGGGCCCCATCTTGCCACACCCAGCAAACGGTCCAGCCCGGCCGCTGCCCTTCTACAGGAGCCCCCCTGCCGTCCCCCACCCCAGCGCATCTCAGGTAACCCCCCACCACCACAATGGCCTAGGTAGGGCCCCCCCAGCACTGCAGCCCCCCGACTGCGTCTCGCTTTTCTGTACCACGTGGCCTAAGGTGTCACTATTCCCCCACACGGGGTCAACCAGATGTTCCAGTGACATTTGAGTCTCTGCACGTATGTATTCGGGGCCTAGGGGTCGCCGGGGGAGGGGTCTGCCGCTTCTTTTTTTTTTTTTATTTTTTTTATTTTATTTTTTTTTTTGGTCTGCCGCTTCTTGACTCCCTCTCGCTTCCTTACTAGGTGGCCTATGGTGTCACTTTTTTTTCCTTTTTAATTTTTTTCGTTTTCTTTTCTTTTCCCCTCTCTCTTGCTTTTCCTTTCTTTACTCCCCACCACCCTTTTTCCCTTTTTTTTCTTTCTTTTTTTTTCCTGTCTTTTTTTTACACTCACCCAGGCTGGGTCCTTTTTTCCTTTTTGTTCCAAACACACGGGTGATGTTGTCAAAGCACTATGGTCGCAGTTCACACGTGCACATTCACACGCAATCATCACGCTTATGAAGCATAATGGGACCTGGCGTGACTTTAATTTTTCCCCTCCCCACGCTGACAGTGATCACCCGGGCTGGTGTGCCTCTGAGCCCGCCGGTCGACCAGATGTCTGTGGTGCACATGGCCTCTGCGACGGCTGGTTGACCAGATGTCCAGTCTGTGACGGCCCTCGTGACGGGCAGGCTTCAGGATGGATTGGCTGTCTGTGGTGCCGTCGCCGCTAGGGGTCGCCCTCGGATCAGTATTCTTCCGAAGCGGGCGCCGGGGACGCACCGGCGTGTGTCTTCCTCTCAGAGTTTGTGTCTGCAGTTTGTTGCCTTGCTCTTACTCCCTTACTACATGACCCACGGTGACTTCCTTTTATTCCCCTTTCATTTTATTCTTTTTCTCCTCTCCTTTTCCTCCCCCCTTTTTTTCCTTGATTCATTGCTTCACGTCACATGGGTGATGTGCCCACACACTAGGAGGCACATCTCACACGTGCGTGTGCACACGCAGTCACCGTGCTTATGAACGATAAAGGGATCTGATATGACTGTAATTATTTTCTCTCCCTCTCTCCCTATCCCTCTCCCTCTCCCCTTCTCCCCCTCGCTCCCTTTCACAGCGCTGAGAAAGGGCTCCCGGGCTCCTGTGCCCGCCCCGGGAATCGGCTGCGGACGCCATGGCCCCGTGTCCTCTGCATGTTGCCCTCGGCCTCCATCGCCACAGTGCCTTGGGGTCGACCAGATGTCTCTAGCGAATTGGGCCATAGGTGCAGGTGGTCAGTAGGTGTTGTTCTTCAGTCAGTATTCTTCCTTCTCAGTATGATCCTTCCTTCCTTCCTTCCTTCCTTCCTTCCTTCCTTCCTTCCTTCCTTCCTTCCTTCCTTCCTTCCTTTCTTTCTTTCATTTCTCCCTCTCTTTCTTTTTTTCTTTTTTATTTATTTTAGGCTGGTCAAGTGGAGCAGTGACAGTGGAGAAGGAACAAAAAAATCTGTACCTGGTTGTGACCAATTAGTTGTAAACACCACTGCACTTGGATCAACCTCTCTCTGTGTCTCTCTGTCTCTGTGTCTCTCTTTTCCTTCCTTCCTACCTTCCTTCCTTCCTTTCCCTCTCTCTCCTTTCTTTCTCTCTCTCTCTCTCCTCTCTCTCTCTTTCTTTCTTTCTTTCTTTTTTTTTAAAGCCAGTCAAATTTAGTAGTGGGGCGTTGAATACCGACTTTAGTGAAACTAATGTTAATAAGTTCTGATAACCCACTACCATCGGACCAGCTCTTTTTCCTATTTTCTATCTTTTTTTTTAATTAGTAAGACTGAGAATGAGCATTGCCTGTCTCTGTAGAGCTGATGGGTGAAGTCCCCAGCGTGTAGCCTAGCGGGGGTATGTTTCTTTATTACAAAAATATTACTTGACTTTACTCCCTGGCACCCCTCCTGCCCCAAACCACAGCACCATCTGTGCCCCAACCCAAAACCTCTTGATAACCAGGGACAGTGGTCTGTATGTCCTCATCGACATCTTGTTATTTATGGGACGGGGACAAAGGAAATACTGGTCCTGTACAAACACTCCCTCGCTCCACCAGTGGCTCTCTTGGCCAACTGTGATCTTTATGTCCCAGAACTTTATTCTGTTCTCCCTGTTGGTAGTAGTAGTGTGACCATGACGACTACTGCTGCTACAGCAGCAGACCACAACCACCACTGCCACTGCCACTGCCACTGCCACTGCCACCGCCACCACCATAATTTTTCTATACCTTGTTCCATTGGGGGATTTTAACTTTTTAAATTCATCATTATAAAAACCAAAGATGATTTCATAACCTTTTTCCCTATGGAGCTGTTCCACGGAGGCCAAATCTGTCCTTCCATAGGATAGGGCTGAATGACTCTCAAAGGCCAAGGGGGAAGGGGAATGAATCCTAGATGTTTTCCCCTTAGAGGCAAGGAAGGCCAGCATCTGGGTGGTGAAATTACACACGACTTGTGTGAAATGCAAAACGTAAAAAATAAAAATCAAAACATAAAGCGTGGAGCCTGCCCGCAAATGGTCCATGGAAAGTGCTAAATGACTTTTTAAATTGTTCTTGTTCTACAATTTTGGTATGCATTATTTATACATAAACTGTCTGTCAATGGAAAAGAAACCAAACTCTGTAAATTGAATGTCCCTGACTGTGTCCCGGAGAGCCACACCAAGAAGCCTTGAGCGAGTGCTCTTGCAGTGGTTTGGCTTTCTATGTTTCTATGTTTCAGAGAGATGGGAATTATGTGTAAAGTCATTGATCGATCCAGGGAAGGTGTACATCGGTTTGGCCCCAAAAGGTGAGACATCTCGAAGCGGGGGATGACACAGTTTACACTGATACTTGGATCGATCAGTAATGGGTTAAAAAACTGAAGCTTTGTCTAAATGCCTCCAATGTCTTCAGATAAGGAACTCTGTTCATTGTAGACAAGCCACTCACTCACAGGACCTGTTAAGTAAGTGGATGACCTGCAGCTGTGATGGCAGCTCTGTCTTGGAGATAGCCTCAGGCTGGCTAATGAGTTACAGAGAATATCTCCAAGAAGGGAGGTGGCATAACCGGCCATGTCTGACCTGCCTTCTCATGGCTGATAAATCAGCTTTTTGGGGTCTTTCTGGGGTCCCCTTGGCCAAGAGCCAGGGGCGGGGGAAGCGGTCCATTCAGCCTGCTGGGGGTGGGTGATAAGATTTTAATTCATTTCCTAACTTGTGTAGACAGCAGCAGCAGCAGCAGGAGCAGCAGCAAGAGCAGTTGTCATGGTCGTCGTCACCGCCTCCGTAAAAACACCAAATGCTAGGATTACAGGCGTGAGCCACCACACCCGCCCGGAAGCTTTTTTTCTTTTCTTTTTTTTTTTGAGCCAAAGTCTCGCTCTGTTGCCCAGGCTAGAGCGAGTGCTATGGTGTCAGCCTAGCTCACAGCAACCTCAAACTCCTGGGCTCAAGCAATCCTTCTGCCTTAGCCTCCCAAGTAGCTGGGACTATAGGCATGCGCCATCATGCCCGGCTAATTTTTTTTTCCATATGTTTTTAGTTGTCCAGCTAATTTCTTTCTATTTTTAGGAGAGACGGGGTCTCACTCTTGCTCAGGCTGGTCTTAAACTCCTGACCTCAAGCGATCCTCCTGCCTCTTTGTCCCAGAGTGCTAGGATTACAGGCATGAGCCACTGCGCCCATCCTCTAGCACATTTTGACTGCAATATGTCCTCCCATCTTTCTCTTTATTTCTACCTTATTGTTAAAGAATTAAGTACCATTTCTTTTTTTTTTTTTTTTTTTGAGACAGAGTCTCACTCTGTTTCCCGGGCTAGACCGAGTACTGTGGCGTCAGCCTAGCTCACAGCAACCTCAAACTCCTGGGCTCAAGCAATCCTCCTGTCTCAGCCTCCAGAGTAGCTGGGATTACAGGCATGCGCCACCATGCCTGGCTAATTTTTTCTATATATTTTTAGTTGTCTGGCTAATTTCTTTCTATTTTAAGTAGAGACGGGGTCTCGCTCTTGTTCAGGCTGGTCTCGAACTCATGAGCTCAAACAATCCACCTGCCTCGGCCTCCAAGAGTGCTAGGATTACAGGCGTGAGCCACCACACCCAGCCTTAAGTACCATTTCTTAAATGTGTTGCTCAAGGGCACACATTTAGGAAATCTAGCCCTAACTCTAACCCTGTCTCCTGATCATATCATATTCATTTCCTAAGCCTAGGCCTTTGCTTATTAACGCTTGTGTTATCGAAATGTCCTCTCCCCTGCTAATTTTTTTTTTTAAGAGACAGGGTCTCTCTCTGTTGCCCAGGCTGGAGAGCAGTGGTCATCACAGCACATTGTAACCTTGACCTCCTGGGCTCAAGGGATCCCTCTGATCCTCCCAAAGTGCTAGGACTATAGGTGTCAGCCACCCCACCCAGCCACCTCTACTCATTTGAATCCTACCCATTCTTCCTTGATGCCTCATGCCTTTGTAGGAGAACTCTACCACATGGAGTTCCTTACATGACCATCTTTACTAAATATCAGGTTGTGATGTTGTCTCATGTCTGTAATTATTTTTCCCTAAGCATTGGTCCTGTTCCATCCACCATACTTCAAGCTCTTAGAGCACAGAGTTCAAGGCTTGTCATCCATAGCTGTGCTCCATGACTGATGTCCTGGTAACTGGCTCAGCAGCCGCCTTCTACAGTGGGGGACAAGACAAGTCACACCACTTACTAGTTGTGTAAATTTGGGTAATTTCTCTCTCCCTGTGCTTCTGATTCTTCATATGCAAACCGAGAAGATTATCAATTACCTAGAAAGGCTATTATAAGAAGTAGATATTATCTACACAAAGTGCTTAGCATGGTGCTTTACAAAGAGCAGCTACTTAAGAGAAATAGCAAACATTACTATTTATTTTTCTTTCAAGGTCCAGAGCAAATTCTGGCTTTACAGCTTCCTCAACTGGAATTACACTGTCTAAAGTTCTAGTTTTCAGCATAAGACTGTAAACTCCAGGAAGGTAGGGTTTATATCTTTAACTTTTTATATATTCCCAGCTATCTCTAAGAGCACACAGGAAATACACTATAATTGCTGAATTCACTTGTCTTAACAGTCAAATACGCTATTGATATGTAGCAAAGATAAAACATGGATCAAAATTAGAAGGAAATTTAACTTTGACAAAAATCTAAATTTGCTTCTTTTAGAACACTGAATGTGTGTAGCAGGCTCTTACAGCAAGAAATCTGACATTAAAAAAAGAAGCCCTTTTAGGTACTTAAAACAGTCATCAAATTTACATCAGTCTAATCTCAGATCAATACTTTGGAGGTATTATTTAAAGCATTCTTGGACTGAAGTCAAACCTTAAAAGAAAAATGCTGTTATTATTTGTAATTCCTATTTCAAATTTAGAAGCATTTATTCTTTAAAAAATACATTCTGTGAAAGGCTGTATTTTAACTTTATGCTTGTGAAGGGATTTTCAATTCTGTATTATTCTTTCTAATTGGCCCTAATCTAGATAACTTAATAGCATGCCCTCTCTTCCCCACATAATAGATTTGTTCTTTAGAAGTTTTGGGTAATTAGGATTTAGAACAGTATGCTACCAAGTGTAATCATGTACCTAAGCCAAAACAGTACATCAAAGCAGCATTCTTTGATTTGTTTTGTATTAAGTATCATAAGTTTTCAAATAGAAAATGGCTTTGAAAACATACCGATTCATCCTTCTTGCCCTTTCCAATACTTCAAACATGTGCTCTTGAAATAAATCAAGCCGCCGATAGCGATTATTTTCAACATTCTTTCTAATTATGTCAAAAGTAAGGGGTGGTTTGTTAGGAAAGTTGGGATCCACAGCAGGAATTTCTGCTAAGGAATCACTGTAGCACCTTCCCTCATCATCTTGATGACTCATTACTGACACAAAAAGATTATGGATAAGCTCTTGAATTAGCAAAGTCACATTTGGGACATGAGAGTCCTCATCTCCCTCCAGGTCTCTCCGAGTTTCAAGCAGGACTTTGTGTAGGACAAGGGCATCTTTGTAGATCAAAGATTCAGGCTCATTGTATGTACAGGCATTATTAAACATCATGACGAAGTCCTCAACCATAGAGTCTACATCTTGGTACTTGTTGGCCATCATGTGACTTCGAATTTTTTCCATGTCCATGGGCTTCTTAATGGTCAGATAGTAGTCAGGCAACTCAGATCTAGAAGGAAGCCTCAGAAATATAGCACTAAGGCGGCGACCCCTCTTATCAGTATAATTCTTTACAGCTTCATAGACTTCATTTAGTTTCTGCTGCATTGGAGTCATATATTTTGACTTTTTAGGAGAAATGCCACTCTTCCTACCTAAAGAAAGAGATTTAATGTTAAAATAAAATAAATGAAACTAAACTTATATATAGTTGGTAGCATAACCACAGGAAATGTACTATTTCAAGTGATTTGTAAAACACCATTATTAGCATGTCTTTAGTAAAATATAACCTGGAAAAAAACTTTATTTTCAGTAATCACATTTTTGATAGGAGAGTAAGTACTGTTTATGTTGAGATAGCTGTGAATAAGGTGGAATAAAGCAAATGAAGTAGCTATGTGAATTTTAATTCTATTATCTTTGGTATCCCTGAGAACTGAAATTTTCATCATTGAAGAAAAAGAGATACAGATGTTAAAACAAAGGACACTGAATAAAATGTTGTGGCCTTGAATCTCAATTGAAAGTATCAGTATGAACTTATAATGTACTTTATCTTTAAATATAAACATGCATGATCACATACATATTTCTTAGCTCTGTCCACTGAAAATCCTAGACACAATGACTAACTTACTAGTAGTATACCCCAGACTATAGTTTTAAAATACTAATTTCAAATACTAATATCAAGGAGCCCTGACCTTTTAGCAAAAAAAGCTCTAACTTTTGGAAAAGTTAGAGCTCCTTGGCAAATGGCTGATTCCCAGTCAGGTATATCTTGAAACACCAGATAGTAAAGAATCTATCAATGACTTCTTACAATGGTCATGTCAAAAGAATACAGGAACCAGCCTGAGACAATATGAGCATCAATAAGGGCAATAAATGCAATGGATTAAAACTCAGCCATATGTTTAAATCTAGTCATTCTTAATGATACATAAAAACAAACAAAAAACTGGACAAATATTTGAGGAAGTAAACCAATGCATTATTTTGAAAACCGGTAAATAAAGGGGGGAAAACCCCCAAAGTATCAAGCTTTTAGGCTTTCAAAAAAACAAAACAGGACAAATAAACAAACTGTACTACTGAGTAAACCAACTATTGGATAAAGCAACATTTTTCTATATAGAAGTATTCCAGCTAAGAAATCAGTATGGAATGATAAAATTAAACTATCACTATTTCATACCCCCTTAATGAATTAAATAAGTGGGCATCAACCTATTAATGTAACAGAAAGACACAACCAGATATGAAATGCCATCAGATGGAATACCATGTATAACCTACAAAGTCAGTTTTTGTGCCAAAAGGACAAGACAGGTGATAAAAATTGAATCTGATCAAGCCTCTGGTTCCAACTATCAATTTTTAGGAAATACAAAGGACAGAGGAACACATTAAACCACAACACAGGGATGCAATTAGCAAAACCAGACTATGGAAAACTATAGCACAAACCCAATTTCTTCAACAGATAAACAGTGAGGCAGAGGGGAAAGAGAGAGGTGGAGGGGAGTTTACAGATTAAAAGAAGTATTCATTAGATGCAATGTGTAGACTTTATTTGGATTCTACCTCAACCAGATACTGCCTCAAGACACAATGCATCACAAGTGTAGAAAACCTCTTATAAAGTATTGTTACCAAACTGAAATTCAATATAGTGAAGCCTTTAAAGTTAACTTCTATTTATAAGAAATAAGGAGGATAAATGACAAAGTTAACTGATATCACAAGAAAGCAAACTGACTAATCCTGAACTTGGGACACTATACAAGAAAGTGACCTGGTTTCTTCAATGAGTCAGTGACATGAGGAAAGAAAGGGAAAGAAAAGGGAAGAGACTGCTCTATATGATGAGTTTAAGGGCATAACAATCAAATATACTATACAGAACTTAATTAGATCCTGATTTGAAGAAACCCAGTATAAAAATACATTTCTGAGACAACAGAACTTGAAAATTTGTCAGGTATTAAATGAAACCAAGAAACTCTTGCTAATTTTGTTAAGTAGGATAATGACTTCATGGCTACTTAAGAAAAGGTCTGCAGCCGGGCGCGGTGGCTCACGCCTGTAATCCTAGCACTCTGGGAGGCCGAGGCAGGTAGATTGCTCAAGGTCAGGAGTTCAAAACCAGCCTGAGAAAGAGCGAGACCCCATCTCTACTAATAATAGAAAGAAATTAATTGGCCAACTAAATATATATAGAAAAAATTAGCCAGGCATGGTGGCACATGCCTGTAGTCCCAGTGACTCAGGAGGCTGTGGCAGGAGGATCGCTTGAGCCCAGGAGTTTGAGGTTGCTGTGAGCCAGGCTGACACCACTGCACTCTAGCCCAGGAAACACAGTTTGACTATGTCTAAAAAAAAAAAAAAAAAAAAAATTAAAAATTAAAAATAAAAATATTCAAGAAAAAGAATGAGGAAGAATATCAGTAAGTTTCAAGTCTTATTGAAAGACAACTGCATAACAAAATTTAACAGTAATTTTCTCTCCCTTTCAACTCAAATGTGTAACTGGGCAGGGGATCCTTTCTCTCAATCCTCTGCTCAGCTTGAGAACTTCAATTTGAAAAAAGGAAGAACTTTGTCAGTGCAGTGTAACAGTATACTAAAGATGAGATTACTGTTCTGCCCCTAGACACATTCTAGATTTGTGAAAGACTCGTCTGTGAAAGACGAGTATCCTGCAACGAACAATGAACATTTTGTTGATATTTGTCAACTTCTTATATATGTGAAGAAACTTTTTCTTATTTAACAAGCAAAAAGAACAAGGACAAATATCATCCCATTTCAGTTGAAAATAAAATCTATGTGTGCTTAAGTGTAACCCAGAATTGAGTATTTGTGCAACAAAAACAAAAACAGGCACGTTTTGCAGTGAAAAGGTAAATTCCATTGCTTCATTTTAGTTATAAGAATACCATTTTAATGCATGAAAAAGGCCAATGAAAAAGATCAAGAAACATGTCATGCTTTCTTCGGCAGTACCTATACTAAAACTGAAATGATACCGAGATAAGCACAGCCCCTGTGCAAGAATGACACACAAATTCATGAAGTGTTACGTATTCATAAAAAATTTTTAAAAATAAGAAAAAAGAAACACACATACATAATAATTTTATAAATGCTAGACCTATAATGGAGCTTGATCATGTTACTCTATGAGAAAATGTTTTTTTGAAAGCCTTGTATAGAATTGTGTCTTAGGTTATATTTTTAATCTCATTGCTTTGGCTTATGGTTTTCAATACTGTCAGTAAATTTTCATATTGTAAATAAAATTAATTAATTAAAATCAGTTGAACTAAATCTCCTGAGCCTATCATTAGAAAAACTGAATCCCATTTTGGCATAAACTAGTTACTGAACAGAAATTTCTTTTGTATGCCTTATGAGTCTTTTAATTTTTTATTTTTAAAAATTATAAATTCACAGGAAGTTGCAAAACTAGTACAGAGAGGTCATATGTACCCTTCATCCAGTTTCCCCCAATGGTGCGATATCATATAACTATCCAATCTAGGTCATTGACATTGGTACAATGCATAGAACTTATTCAGATTTCACCAGTTTTACATAAACTTATTTGTGTGTGCATGTGTGTAGTTCTATGCAATTTTATCATATTTGTATATTTGTGTAATGCCTTATAAGGTTTAAAATTTATGAACAGAAAGAAATAGATTAACTTCTAAAAAAGGTAAACTTGCTTAACTACCTGCCCAGCCCATGAACATCATTTTTAAATAGTAAGAAACTTTTAAAAAGGAAAAACTAAAGATTCCTCTGTCTGTACTATTAACTTGTGTTAAAAATGACATCCTTTCTGGGGAGGGAGAATTTTACCCAAACAGTAGGCTAAATACTTGGCCACAATAACAAAGTAACAGAAAATTGTTTACTCAAAAGCATTGACAATAATTATGGGATTGTCATGTCTACAACTTACTGATCACACTAACATATTGTGAGCTGTAGATACTGTCATTTTTATACAGGTGTAAGAAGACTGAAGAAGGCTAAGCTTGAAATGCAATATATTGAGCCCAGTCCTCTTCACTAGACTTATATAACCAATTTTCAACTTAACATTTTCTTGTAGCTATCTCAAAGTCATCTAAAATTCGATATTCCAAATATCTCAGGTCTTCCTCCACTTTACTTCAGCGGGTCATACCACTATCTATCCAGCATTGTAAGCTAGAAGCTTCATTATCCTCGGCAGTTTGCTTTATTTGCATGCTTCTTCCTCTATCCCACCCACCACTAAATTCTGTCAGTTTTATCTCTAAATATTTTTTGGAACCTATCCACTTCCAATTTCTACCACCAGCACCAAGCTACTGCAAACTATCAACTCCTTCCCTCTATTCATTCTTGTCACCTTCCAATCCATTCTCTTCCCTGTATCCAGAACACTCTTTTTTGAGATGCAAATCTTTTGCTCTTCTGTTTAAAATCCCTCAGTGGCCTCTGACTGCTTTTTTGACTCCAGTACAATAATCTCTACACAATCTATTTCTCCAGGCCCATTTTTTGCCTCCTTCCCATCTGGACCCTATACTCTACACTAAGCCTCTCAGTGCTTTGAATGAATCTTTTCAATGGAATGGATCGATCCCTTTTGCCTCAGGTACCCTGTACTAGGTCTAACTTTAGATAATTAAATGCCACCCATTCTTCCATTTTCAGACATATTTGCTTAAGGAAATTTTCCTTGATCTTGACAAGATTAGGTAGGTTCCTTTCATAATTCCCTCCACTTTTCCTTAACAACATTTATCACAGTTTATAATTCTGTATTTGTGCGATTATTTGATTAATGTCTATAAACTCTATGAAGGGAGAGACTGTGGGGTTTTTTAAAAATTAATTTTTACATACATTTCCAGTAATTATAACAGTGCCTGATCCACAGTAGGCAATCAATAAACATGTGTGCTGGTTGAATGAAGTAATTAATAGAGCAAATAGCTCCTGATACCTTAAATTAAAAAGTGACAATAAAGGCTTTTTAATAAAGCAAGTAGACAAAACCACATTTTTATTTTGGAAACAATCTCAGTTGCACTATGGAGGACTGATTTAAGAGGGGAGAGATTGGAGTAGGGTGTTTGGTCAGGAAGCTATAATAATAAGATATAATAAATATAAATAAATGAGAAATGAGGTAGAAGACAAACTAAGGCAGTATCAGTGGAAAGAGAAAGATAGATGAATTATTAATATATTCGGGAGCTATTCTGAAATAATTTTATGACTAACTGAATATGAGACTAAAGACTAAAGTTTCTGGCCCTTTGCAAGAGGATCTATATCACAAACATTAAATTATTTCCATTTTATTATCCTCCTCAATTAAAATAAATGTAATGCACTTGAATCATCCCCCCATTTCCTGGTCCATGGAAAAACTGTCTTCCACGAAAATGGTCCCTCATGCCAAAAAGGTTGGGGCTGCTGCTAAAGCATACTCTTCTGTAGGTTCATGACAATGACTATTGCCAACTGACCATAGGTGAAATACGAATAAAGAAAATCAGAGAGGTGGTTAGGAAGGCTATGTAGAGTTAGAAACTGAACTTGTCCATGAGAGATGGCTGGATGGGCAGAGAAGATATAAAAAAGTCACCCCAAGGAAAAGGCATGGAAGCCCAAGGCCTGAGAAGGCACAGAGTTCAACTCGAAAAGTTGTAGAGTTGGGGACAAATTATTAAGAGCATAAATATCAGGCAAAAAAAACCCCTTATCTTTATTTTGTAGGCCAAGTGTTTCTTTATGCATGTTTTGTAGTACCTGGATCCCATGAGACACTCTCCATAAAAGGCTTTTGATGCTAAATTTGGAAAACTCTGCATACTACAATTCCCACTTGGAGTTTCAGAATATTGGCATATTAAAGGGCCTAAGAAGTCTATATTAAGGACACTGGTTTAACTGCCTGACATTCTTTACTGAACTTACGTTATCATGGAACCATTTCAATGCATTTTGGAAAACATTGCTGAAGATATTTTGTAGATGACAGGAAGCAAGTGCAGATCCAGCAGAGTCATAAAGACTGCTCAATGCTGAACAAAGAGTAAATAACAGAGATAGTTTAGCTGTGAACTAAGGAAAAGGGAAAGCAGATTTAAAGATTCTGTCGAATAGGAGGGTATCAATGAATAACAGTAGAGATGGAACAAACAAGAGAAATAAAATGATAAAGAAAAAAATAGAGAAGATAAAGATCTCAAAAGAGGTGGAGAGAGATGAGAATAAAAACACTAGTAGAGGCTGGGTGAGGTGGATCACACCTGTAATCTTAGCACTCTGGGAGGCCGAGGCGGGAGGATCCTTTGAGCTCAGGAGTTCGAGACCAGCCTGAGCAAGAGCGAGAGCTCGTTTCTACTAAAAAAAAAAAATGGAAAAAAATTAGCTGACAACTAAAAATATATATAAAAAATTAGCCAGGCATGGTGGCGCATGCCGGTAGTCCCAGCTACTCAGGAGGCTGAGGCAGTAGGATTGCTTGAGCCCAGGAGTTTGAGGTTGCTGTGAACTAGGCTGATGCCACGGCACTCTAGCCCAGGTAACAGGGTGAGACTCTGTCTCAAAAAAATAAAATAATGAAAAAATAAAAATAAGTAAATAAAAGCACTAGTAGAGACTTACGCTAGGAAAAACAACTTTTCTTCAAGATTTGGAGGAAAGATGGATATTTCAGTACAAATATAAGGATATTTAGAGGGCTGGGAGTAGTGGCTCACACCGGTAATCCTAACACTTTAGGAGGCTGAAGCAGGAGGACTGCTTGAGGCCAGGAGTTTGAGACCAGCCTGAGCAATATAGCAAAACCTCATCTCTAAAAAAAAATTTTAAAAATTAGCCATGCATGGTGGCACACGCCTGTAGTCCTAGGTACTTGGGAGGCTGAGGTGGGAAGATTGTTTGAGCCCAGGAGTTCAAGGCTGCAGCAAGCTAAGGTCATACCACTGCATTCCAGCCTGGATAGCAGAGTGAGAGGTAAAAAAATATTTGGAGGTAGAAAAATACTAGGATGGGAAAATGGCTTAATGGTTTATCGGGTGGCTTTGATCATCTTTCTTGCTTAGTTTTTCCTCTTCATGCCGTTTCCAAATACTTATTGAATTTCTGTTGAATTAGTGTTGGCTTCGGTTCTAGCAGCACAGCACCTTTATCTTAATCAAAAAGTATCATATAGTCAATCATTCAACAAACATTTATTGAGTTCCTGCCATGCGCCAGGCTTCATGATAACAGTGGGTATATCAATAAGCAGTAAATCACAGCTTCTAACCCCAAGGAGCTCATGGTCTAAATCAGTATTGTTTTAGGTCTGTGAAGATTGAGAAGTATAAGATATAAAGACCGCTTGCACTCTGCCAATTATTGTACTTGTATAGTTCTTACATGAATGCTCTTCACCCTTTCCAGTCTAACCAACTCCTACTTGTCCTTCAAAATGCACCTCAGCTCTGAGGACTTCCTTGATCACTTCCTGCACAGTTAACCAGTCCCTCCTTTGTACCATACTCTTTTTTTTTTTTTTTGAGACAGAGTCTCACTCTGCTGCCCGGGCTAGAGTGCCATGGCGTCAGCCTAGCTCACAGCAACCTCAAACTCCTGGGCTCAAGGGATCCTTCTGCCTCAGCCTTCTGAGTAGCTGGGACTACAGGCATGCGCCACCATGCCTGGCTTATTTTTTCTATATATTTTTAGTTGGCCAATTAATTTCTATTTTTAGTAGAGACGGGGTCTTGCTCTTACTCAGGCTGGTTTCGAACTCCTGACCTTGAGC